>CAOKZL010001883.1:0-271288 GCA_948472985.1 Iguana delicatissima | reverse complement strand
CAGACATGCATCTTCATACAGATTGTCACACAGAACATAATTCTTAAATTATAACCTTAGACATGTTAATTAAGGTCTTAAAATATTTATAATGCTCACAAGACTGAGAGCTGATGCAGTTGATGCAAATTAAAAATGAGGCATTAAACCATATTATCCATGAGATTATTTTATAAATAATGAGTTTACTTTTATAATTTTTGGTTTGAATTGATTGTATACATTCATTTCCCTCTGATTTGTATTTTGGTTTCTGGATTGAGATAGCCTTGGTTATATCTTTGAGAAACAAGCCTATGCTGGAAACTGAATGTGTCTTAATTGGTTCTGCTGTACTATAAGACCCTCTTTCATCATCACAGACCACTGGTACTTACCTTTGTCTTCCTTCAGATGATTTTTAGCTCTCACAAAGGGTTCTGGGAGATGAAGTTCAAAACATCTGGAGGACTGAAGGCACAGAGCCATTTGTGGGCTTGTTCCCATCTTTCCAGGCGTGCTCCAGAAAGTGGTACTAGGGGACTGCTGCTTGATGTCATGGCCTGTGGCTAATGAGCTTCCATTTGGATTTACTCCCCAGTCCTGATATTTTACATCTGCATAAAGCCATAGAGAGAGACTCTTTCAGTGACCTGGCAGTTTGCTTTAATCTGTATGGGCATGCTACTCATTTCTGTTCTATGTCCATGGCAGTCCAGGTACACTGAAAATCTTCATTTCTGTGACTGAAATCAGCAAGTGACTGGAAGTGAGTGAACAAATTAAAGTCTAATCAAGACAAAAGGTATGCATGTGTTCTAAGTAACTTCCACTTCTTGTGATGGAATACTACAATCCGGCTGCACACAACTTTACAAATGCAGTGATTCCAATTTTTCTCTTTTGCTTAGTGAATTTTCTGTGAAGCAAGAAAAAGAGAAGGAAGCAAAAGAAAAACTGCTGGGTGGCTGCAAATTGAAAATGATATCATCTAGATCCTCTGCTGACATCACTACAGGGAATGTAGAATACTTAAATGTTATGGGACATGGGTTGCAGGCACCGCTCCTCAGCATTGTTTGATGAGAATGGCTTGGAAACATTATGTGGAACATGAAGTTTGAAACTTGTAGGGTGGTGTTTGGCTTTTCAAAAGCCTAGCAGAGAATATTTAATAAAAAGCAAAAGTAGCAGTTCATTTGAAAAATGTGTTGACTACCATGATTGCTAAAAAAAGTCAAATAACGGGTTATACTGCAAATCAAGCCTGATGTTACCGGTAAATGATTAAACTGAGACTATAATACATTGGATATATCATGACAATATGTTGTGGCAAAGTAGAAGGCAGTAGAAAAAGAGCAAATGGAATGGATTCAATCAAGGAATCCCACAGCTTGTAAGCGTTGCAAAATGGAAGCAGGCTGTTGAGGACAGGACCTGGATGTCACTAGGGCTGCCATAACTGAAGCTGACTTGCATGGCAATTATAACAATGAAAGCAAGAGTGGTGGATACAGTTTGTTCACTTGTTTCCCACATTTAAAAGAAGAGGAGCAGAAAAACAGTGCTACAAAGCATTCAAATGGGTGCAAGACAGTTGTTCCATTATCTGCTTTGCTCAGTACGGATGATTTAAGCAACAAGGTGCTGACCCTGTCAGGCTGAAGAGACAAACTTTGGTACTCATACTGCTTTTAGGGAGGTAAAGAGGAATCCCTTCCAGGTTTTCCTTCATGGTGCTGTTGTCACCATCATCTGGATTACTTGTCTCTCTACTGTTTTGGAAAGAAAGGGTGTCATAATTCTGTCTCTATGCCAGGAAACTTCTCTTAGGACTGCCCATTTGGCTCTTCCAGCTATGAGGTAGCAGGGATGTAACCTAGTTTTTGATTAAAGATCCATGTGTTTTCAGGGAGGAAGAGACCTGTCCTTTGTTTTCTCTCTTCTATGTGGTCATTTTCTGACCTCTTGTGTACCCACACTGCACAGAAGTACTTAGATACCATTTTAACTCCCACAGTTTATATACTGTGAATCTTGGAATGTGTAGTTTCACAAAGTACTGAGAATTCTTCTCCTGTGGAGAGGTTTGTACCCAGCTCAGGAGAATGGACAAGAGACTTCAAAGTCTCTTATCAAATGTCACATTGAGGTGTGATAGGGATGAACCTGTGGCAGTTGAAGTGGTATCAGACCCCTGTAATTGAACAGTGTGAATAGCAGCCCTTGATTAGGGTTGTTGATATTGCCTTCTGCTATTCACATTTTTTCCTCACCCTCCATTTGGAGGGAACTATAGTTTTTCTTCCAATAAGCAGGAATAATGCTTGCTCCATCCCTACATTTGTTCTTAGCTTAAAAACTAGAGTTTATCTTATCTTTCTTTTCTTTAAAAAAGACTCTGAGTAGGATTGTGTTCCAGAGAAAGTAACCTTGCTAACCTTTATGGTACTTTGAAAGGCTAAATTCATAAATGGCACCACCTACTTGCTCTGTTCAAACCAGTCACGGTATTTCCTATATAGGGTTATTGTGCTAAGGAGTGTGGATGCAGCAGGAGTGTCAGCGGCTTGAACCATCTGGGTTGCAGTGCAAGTGGGACTGCTTTTTTGTCTCAGGTAAACATGGCCATTAAGACCAGTGGAATGGGGGGCAGGTGGAGATTCACTAGCCTCCTGATCCAGGAACATTTTCCCCATTTCTTTTAAAAAGAGAAATCAGGGTTAAAGCTGGAAGCAGAGCCTTCTGAAGCAGTGGAAGTCTACTGGAACATTTTCAGATTTTCAAGGCAGTGAGATTGAGTGGAGGGAGCAAGGAGGGAAGTTGCCCTGGCACAGCACTTTTTTTTTTGAACCCTGGTGGCCCAGCCAAACACCTCCTTCACAGGGAAGGAGTACTGAAAGTCTCTGTTTGGTCAGCTCACTAAGTCAGCAGCTGTAATGAAGGGAATTAAGGAATATGGTTCCTTTGATTACTGCATTGTGACCATAAATATAAGGGGGATTATGAGATGAGAGACTGAGTACCCCTGACAAGGGTACTTTACTTCCAGGATATCTTCCATTCTGTTGTACAATTTCCTATTGATAAGAAAATCAGTCTATTCGTCGTTTTGACTTTTTGTAGTATTTTTGGTGTGTTTTGATAGGGGTGGTAAACTCAGGGACCTGTCAGGGCCTCGGGTGTTGCCGCGCCGGCGGGCGCTGCAGAGGCCGCCGCCGCCGTTACCTCCGAGGAGGAGGAGGCGGGGCTGGGCCCGTCGGAGGTCGCAGCCAACGACGGGGGCCGTGCGGCCGCCACGGAGGGCTCTGCCGCTGGGGGGATCGCCGGGACGCCGCAGCGGATGGCTCCAACCCCGGCGAGGGTCTCCCCGCGCTCAACCGGACCAGCTCTTCCATGCCCTGCAGGCCCTGCAGTGCCAGGTCGGCCAGCTGCAATACGGCCCGGCCCCTGCCAGTGCCAAAGATCCCCATGGCGGTGCCGCCACGCTTCACGGGAGAGCCCTCCGAAGCTGGAGACGTTCGTGGCCGGTGGCCGGCTGTATACAGGTCCGTGCCCAAAACTTTCCCAACGAGCGGGCCCAGGTGGATTCGACCCACCAGCCTGCTCTCTGGGATGCCGGCCGAGTTGGCTACGCCTCTGCTCCGCCAGAATAGCGGCATCCTGGATGACATGGCCGCGTTCCTGCAGGCTTTCCGGGCAGTGTGGGGAACCCGGTGCAGGCTGAGCGGCCAGTCGCCAGCTGTGCCAGCTGCAGCAAGGCCAGGTACGGTACGGGACTATACCACCACGTTCCGCCTGCTGGCACAAGACCTGGCCTACAATCACCCCGCCCTCCAAGATCAGTCCCGGGGCCGGCCCCCGGCCGAGACTTGGATGAACTGGCCCGCAGTCCCTGCCGGAGACGTTGGAGCTGTTGATCCAGCAGGCTTTCGGATAGACGGGCGCCTGGAGGCTTGAAAGGTAGGCCCGTCGGGCGGGCTCCACCAGCGCCCGGACCTGGACACCGGCCCCCCGGGGAAATTCCGCCCAGCTGGCCAGGGAAAAGCGCCTCCGCCAGCAGAGTCAGTGGCGAAGAGCCCATGCAGCTCGGGGCGCAGCCCCACCTGACCGCCGAGGAGAAGGAGAGGTGGCGGCGGGCGGGTCTGTGTTGATGCGGCCTGGGAGGTCACTTCACTCGCGTGTGTCCTTCGAAGTCCGCCATCCTGGGGGCTGGGAAAAGCCAACTCCCAGGTCTAGAGGGCTGCGAGGCTGGGGGAGCCCGGAGGTGGGACAGACGCAGACGCTTCGGCGCGACGACGAGACCTGCTGCTGGTGGCCGCAGTGGTGTGCTATGGCAAGGCACAGCCCCCCCCCGTAGGGGCCATGATCGACTCCGGGGCGTCCAATAACTTCCTGGACCTCCAGTTTGCCCAGGACCACCAACCCCGTTGGTGCCGCTGGCAGAGCCACGGCCAGTGGAGACCATTGATGGGCGGTTGCTGAAGTCCGGCCCCATCACCCATCAGACGGTTGAGGTGGGTTTTGAATCCAGGGCCACACGAGCGGACGAGCTTCTTGGTGGCCGCGGTGCCCTGCTTCCCCGGGGGGCAAGGAATGCCCGGGCCCTTTTGCCACACCCGCACATCTCCTGGGTGCGGTGCGAGGTGCTGTTTCATCGAGTACTGCCAGGAGCACTGCTGGCCAAAGAAGTTGATGGCTACCTTAGAGACCCTCCGGGGCCGGGGCATCTGTCGACTGCCGCAAAAGATGGGAGTTTGGGACGGTTCAAGAAGGAGGCCGACCGCCTACCCCCGCACCGGGTCTCCCAGGGCGCTACGGGGGCCCCCTTTCCGGGCAGGCTGCATCTACACGCTCTCGGAGCTGGAGCTGGCAGCCTTGCGGGAGTTCTTGGAGAAGAACCTACATCGGGCTTCGTGCCACCTTCGACCTCCCCGGCCTGGGTGCTGGTGCTGTTCGTCCACAAGAAGTCGGGGGAGCTCTCGCCTTTGAAACGACTACCACACCCTCAACCGGATCACCATCCGATCCGCTCCCGCTGCCCTTGATTCCGGAGTGCTGGAGCGGCTGCGCCACGGACGGTCTTCACGAAGCTGGACCTCCGCGGGGCCTCAACCTGGTGAGGATCCGGGCCGTGACGAGCGGAAGACGTCACTCACGAAGCGCGGGGAACACCGCCAGTGCGTTGCACAGGCCGAAGGGCATGACGGTGTACTCATCGTGCCCGTACCGGGTCTGGAACGCCGTTTTCCCACTCGTCACCGGCCCGGATCCTCACCAGGTTGTAGGCCCCGCAGGTCCAGCTTCGTGAAGACTGTCGCGTGGCGCAGGCGCTCCAGCAACTCCGGGATCAAGGGCAGCGGGTAGCGGTTGTGGATGGTGACCCGGGTTTGAGGACGCGGTAGTCGTTGCAAAGCCGAAGCTCCCCCACTTCTTGTGGACGAACAGCACCGGCGCCCCGGCCGGGAGGTCGAAGGTCGCACGAAGCCCCGATGTAGGTTCTTCTCCAAGAACTCCGCAAGGCTGCCAGCTCCAGCTCCGAGAGCGTGTAGATGCAGCCTGCCGGAATGGGCCCCCAGTAGCGCAGTCGTAGACCCGGTGCGGGGGTAGGCGGTCGGCCTCCTTCTGGTCGAACACGTCTGCAAACTCCCAGTACTTCTGCGGCAGTTCGACAGATGCCCCGGCCCCGGAGGTCTCTAAGGTAGCCATAATTTTTTGGCCAGCAGTGCTCCGGGGAGTACTCGGATGCAAACAGCACCTCCCCCCGCCCCCAGGAGATGTGCGCCGTGGCAAGAGCCAGGGCATTCCAGTACCAGGGGGAAAGCAGGGCACCGCGGCCACCAAGAAGCCCCCGTCGTAGTGGCCCTGGATCTCAAAACCCACCTCAACCGTCTGATGGGTGATGGGGCCGGACTTCAGCAACCGCCCATCAATGGTCTCCACTGGCCGTGGCTCTGCCAGCGGCACCAAGGGATCTGGTGGTCCGGGGCAAACTGGAGGTCCAGGAAGTTATTGGACGCCCCGGAGTCGAGATGGCCCCTACGGGGATGGGCTGGCCCCATAGCACACCACTGCGGCCACCAGCAGCAGGTCTCGTCGTCGCGCCAAAGCGTCTGCGTCTGTCCCACCTCCGGGCTCCCCCAGGCCTCGCAGGCCCTCTAGACCTGGGAGTTGGCTTTTCCGGAGCCCAGGATGGCGGACTTCGAAGGACACACGCGAGTGAAGTGCCCTCCCAGGCCGCAGTACAACACAGACCCGCCCGCCGCCACCTCTCCTTCTCCTCGGCGGTCAGGTGGGGCTGCGCCCCCCCGAGCTGCATGGGCTCTTCGCCACTGACTCTGCTGGCGGAGGCGCCTGTCCCTGGCCAGCTGGGCGGGACCTCCCGGGGAGCCGGTGTCCAGGTCCGGGCGCTGGTGGAGCCCGCCCGACGGGCCCCCCCTTCAAGCCTCCAGGCGCCCGTCTATCCGGAGGGCCTGCTGGATCAACAGCTCCAACGTCTCCGGCAGGGACTGCGGGCCGTTCATCCAAGATCTCGGCCGAGAGGCCGGCCCGGTACTGATCTTGGAGGGCGGGGTCATTGTAGGCCAGGTCTTGTGCCAGCAGGCGGAACGTGGTGGTATAGTCCCTACCGTACCCTGGCCTTGCTGCAGCTGGCACAGCTGGCACTGGCCGTCTCAGCCTGCACCGGGTTCCCCCACACTGCCCGGAAAGCCTGCAGGAACGCGGCCATGTCATCCAGGATGCCGCTATTCTGGCGGAGCAGAGGCGTGGCCCATTTGGCCGGCATCCCAGAGAGCAGGCTGATCATGAAATCCACCTGGGCCCGCTCGTTGGGAAAGTCTTGGGCACGGACCTGTAAACAGCCGGCAGCCGGCCACGAAAGTCTCCAGCTCGGAGGGCTCTCCCGTGAAGCGTGGGGGGCACCGCCATGGGGATCTTTGGCACTGGCAGGGGCCGGCGTCCCGCAGCTGGCCGACCTGGCACTGCAGGGCCTGCAGGGCATGGAAGAGCTGGTCCGGTTGAGCGGGGGAGACCCTCGCCGGGATCCATCCCCTGCGGCGTCCCGGCGACCCCCCCCCGCGGCAGAGCCCTCCGTGGCGGCCGCACGGCCCCCGTCGTTGGCTCGACCTCCGACGGGCCCAGCCCCGCCTCCTCCTCCTCGGAGGTAACGGCGGCGGCGGCCTCGGGAGCGCCCCCCCGGCGCGGGAACACCCGAGGCCCACAGGTCCCTGAGTTTTTCCCCCCCTATCAAAAAAACACCAAAAATACTACAAAAAGTCAAAACGACGAATAGACTGATTTTCTTATCAATAGGAGATTGTTGACAAATGGAAGATATCCTAAGTAAAGTACCCTTGTCAGGGGTACTCACTGTTTTCATCTCATAATCCCCCTATATTTATCAGTGATGATAATCAAAGGAACCATATTCCTTAATCCCTTCATTAGCTGCTGACTTAGTGAGCTGACCAAACAAGACTTTTCAGTACTCCTTCCTGTACTGAAGGAACCAGCATGTTGAGTGTTGGGTAGGACCACAAGAGACCAGGGTTCAAAAAAAAAAAAAAGTGCTGTCAGGGGCAACTTCCTCCCTGCTCCCTCCCAGCTACGTCACTGCCTTGAAAATCTGAAAATGTTAGGTAAGACTTCCACTGCTTCAGAAGGCTCTGCTTCCAGCTTTAACCCTGATTTCTCTTTTAAAGAAATCAGAAATGTTGCTGGATCAGGAGGCTAAGTGGATCCCACCTGCCCCCATTCACTGGTCTTAATGGCCATGTTTACCTGGGGACAAAAAAGCAGTCCACCTTGGGCCTACAACCCAGAAGTTAAGCGCTGAGCACCAGCTTCCCCTGCTGCATCCACACTGCTTCACACTCATAGACCTATATAGGAAATACAGTGACTGGTTTGAACAGAGCAAGTAGGTGGTTGCAATTTATGAATTTAGCCTTTCAAAGTACCATAAAGGTTAAACAAGGTTACTTTCTCTGGAACACAATCCTACTCAGAGTCTTTTTTAAAGAAGAGAAAGATAAGATAAACTCTAGTTTTAACTAACAAATGTAGGGATGCAGCAAGCATTATTCCTGCTTATTGGGAAAAAAACTATATGTCTCCCCTCCAATGGAGGGTAGAGAAAAAATGTGAATAGCAGGAGGAAGCGATGTCAACAACCCTAATCAAGGGCTCTATTCACACTGTTCAATTACAGGGGTCTGATACCACTTCAACTGCCACAGGTTTCATCCTATCACACCTGCAATGTGACATTTGATAAGAGACTTTGAAGTCTCTTGTCCATTCTCCTAAGCTAAACCATTAGAACCCCTGGCAGAGAATTCTGAGTACTTTGTGAAACTACACATTCCAAATTCCACAGTATATAAACTGTGGGAGTTAAAATGGTATCTAAGTACTTCTGTGCAGTGTGGGTACACAAGAGGTCAGAAAAATGGTCCACATAGAAGAGAGAAAACAAAGGACAGGTCTCTTCCTCCCTGAAAACACATGGATCTTTAATCAAAGCTGGGTTACATCCCTGTTACCTCATAGCTGGAAGAGCCAAATGGGCATCCTGAAGAGAAGTTTGTCACATGAGACAGAATAAAGATATAACACCCTTCCTTTTCCAAAACAGTAGAGAGACAAGTTGATCCAGATGATGGTGACAACAGCACCATGAAGGAAAACCTGGAAGAGATTCCTACTTCCTCCCAAAAGCAGTCCCCAAAGATGGTACCAAACATCACTTTAGCCTGACAGGGCCAAACACCTTGTTGCTTAAATCATCCGACTGAGCAAAGCAGATAATGGAACAACTGTCTGCACCCATTGAATGCTTTGTAGCACTGTTTTTCTGCTCCTCTTGTTTTAAATGTGGGAAACAAGTGAAAATTTTTATCCCACCACTCTTGCTTTTCATTGTTGTAAATTGCCATCAAGTCAGCTTCAGTTTATGGCAGCCCTATAATAAGAGACATCCAGGTACCCTGTCCTCAACAGCCCTGCTTGGGTCTTCCAGACTAAGCTGTGGATTCCTTGATTGAATCCATTCCCTTAAAAGGGGTCTTCCTCTTTTTCTACTGCCTTAAATTTGCCACGCATTATTGTCTCATGATATATCCAATGTATTATAGTCTCAGTTTAATCATTTCAGCTTCCAGGAAACATCAGGCTTGATTTGCAATATAACCCTTATTTGACTTTTTTTAGCAATCATGGTAGTCAACACATTTCAAATGAACTGCTACTTTTGCTTTTTATTAAAAAATCTGGTAGGCTTTTGAAAAGCCAAACACCACCCTACAAGTTTCAAAGTTTCATGTTCCACATAATGTTTCCAAGCCATTCTCATCAAACAATGCTGAGGAGGATGTTGGGGGTCCCTGACCCATGTCCCATAACATTTAAGGAAACTAAGGTGCTTCTAGATTGCCCTGTGAGTGATGTCAGCAGAGGATCTAGATGATATCATTTTCAATTTGCAGCCACCCCACAGTTTTCTTTTGCTTCCTCTCTTTTTCTTTCTTCCACAGAAAATTCACTAAGCAAAAGAGAAAGATCAAAAAGCTGGGGGTAAAGTTGTGTGCAATCCAAAACAGATTGTAGTATTCCCATCACAGAAGTGGAAGTTACTTAGAACACATGCATACCTTTTTTTGTCTTGATTAGACTTTAATTTGTTCACTCACTTCCAGTCACTTGCTGATTTCAGTCACGGAATGAAGATTTTCAGTGTCTCTGGACTGCCATGGACATAGAACAGAAATGAGTGGCATTACCATACAGATTAAAGCAAACTGCAGGTCACTGAAAGATCTCTCTCTATGGCTTTATGCAGATATTAAATATCAGGACTGGGGATGAATCCAAATGCGACTTCATTAGCCACAGGCCATGACATCAAGCAGCAGTCCCCTAGTACCACTTTCTGGAACCACGCCCCTAGGAAAGATGGGAACAACCACAAAACACTATGTGCCTTCAGTCCTCCAGATGTTTTGAACTTCATCTCCCAGAACCCTTTTGTGAGCTAAAAAATCATCTGAAGGAACAAAGGTTAAGTACCAGTGGTCTGTGATAGTGAAAGAGTCTTGATAGTACAGCAGAACCAATTAAGACACATTCAGTTTCCAGCATAGCTTGTTTATCGGTGTGACCAAGGCTATCTCAATCCAGAAACCAAAATACAAATCAGAGGGAAATGAATGTATACAATCAATTCAAACCAAAAATTATAAAAGTGACTCATTATTTATAAAATAATCTCATGGATAATATGGTTTAATGCCTCATTTTTAATTACATCAACTGCATCAGCTCTCAGTCTTGTGAGCATTATGAATGTTTGAGACCTTAATTAACATGTCTAAGGTTATAATTTAAGATTGTATGTTCTGTGTACAATCTGTATGAAGATGCATGTCTGTGCAGACTTCTAAACACCAATGCATGCAATAAAAACTATATAAAAAACACAATTACATTGGGTCAAAACACAACTAAAATTGTATTTGTAACCATCAATAGTAGTGCATTGTCCTATCTCTGTAAGGAAACAACCTTCTTTTCTCTTCTTATTAAAACTAATCACTCATATTTCTGAAATAAACAAAAACGCCTTTCATTCTTTTGAAATATCTTTACTAAAAATGAAAGTTAAAGTGTCATAGGCAGTTTTTAAAGTTTGCAGGCAAAGAACTGCTGAGGCTGAAATTTAAACAGGCGTTGCTTCAGCTTTGTCACTACACCATCATTATCAGTGCTGAGGTGCACAACTGTTATTGCCCTTGTATATATTTTCCATCCCACTATTTGTTGTGTTAAATGTAGGGAAATGACATAATTCAGGTTGGTGTGGAAGTTTCAAATTACATAGAGTTTTCAACATCATCATATAGAAAAATGTTGACAAGTTTCAGAGGCCTCTGTGAAAAAACATATTGAGTAAATCTGTCCCATAAAATGAGAAATATTCCAGGTAGACTCAGGCACAGAATTCTATCTGCTTTCAGTTTTTATCTTATTTTAGAAGCAGCACCAGTTTTTCCTAGCACTGGTATGAAAGGCAAGCTGGTCATTGGATACCAATGCAAGACCCATTTCTAGTTCTACTCTAACCTTCTGTTCTTGTGTGAGCCTCAGCTGTTTATTACTAACCCTACTGTTCTCTAAAGTAGAGCTGGGTAGGAGAGCTGTATCCACTGAATCCTTTTGTGTTTTGTTCCTGACTGTGGCAAATCTTTGCCAGTCATAACAGAACATGATTGTCCCTAACATTAGCAGAGTGAAGTGACCATTTTAGCTGCAGATACAGGGTAGAGGGCAGCAGCAGTAGTTTCCAGGCTATTCCTCACGAACTCTCCACCCACAGTCCTCTATAACACAAAGCTGTGCATGCCATGCCACATAAATTTAAGCAAGACTGGAATATCAGGTGTGCTGGAACCAGATAACAATCCAGTTAACTTTCATATAAGGATTGAGATGAACATTTTTGTCTTCATTTCATAGATTTGCCCTACGGGAGTTTGGTTCAAACTTAAACCAATCCCTAGAATTGGTTTGGTGTTGTAAGTGAAGGATTTGGTTGCTGATAACTGCTCTCAAGTTGACTTTGACTTATGACAGCTTTATGAAAAAGGCTTTGACTTATGGGGACCCTATGAATGAGAGAACTCCAAGTCATCCTGTCATCAGCAGTCCTGTTCATGTCTTCCATACTCAGAGTTGTGGCTTCCTAGACTGCGTCTATCCATCTGTAATGCAGTCTTCCTTTCTTCCTGCTGCCTTCTACCTCACCAAGCATTATTGTCTTTTCTAGTGACTCATGTCTTCTCACAGTATGGCCAAAGTACAACAGCCTCAGTTTAGTCATCTTGGCTTCTAGGGAAAATTCAGGCTTGATTTGTTGTAGGACACATTCATTTGTCTTTTTAGCACTCCAGGGTATCCATAGAACTCTTCTTCAGCACTACATTTCGAATGAGTTGATTTTCTTCCTATCTGCTTTCTCCACTGTCCAGCTTTCACAACCATACATAGAAATTGGAAATACAATGGCATATACAATCCTAACTTTAGTATTCAATGATGTATCTTTACAATTCAAGATCTTGTCTAGTTCCTTCATAGCTGCCCTTTCAAGTCCTAGTCTTCTTCTGATTTCTTGACTGCAGTCTCCTTTCTGATTACTGACTGAGCCAAGGTATGGAAAATTTTGAACTATTTCAATATCTTCATTATCTGCTTTAAGGTTATGTAAATCACCTGTGGTCATTAGTTTTGGTTTCTTGATGTTCTGCTGTAAACCTATCTTTGTATTTTCTTCTTTGAAGGAGAACGTCTATATTGTGACAATATACTTTTTGACATCATTAACTTAGAAAGGTGTTCTCATTGGTAGTGCACACAAGCTTGGAAAAATTACTTTTTTGGACTGCAGCTCCCAGAATCCTCCAGCTAGCATTGTTACCCCAAAATGTGGGTACCACAAGGGCCCACCAACAATGCTAGTACTCTATTCTAAAGTGGGGAATAATTAGCTCAAAAATAGGAGATCTGCAAGAGGGGGGTAACTTAACGAAACCTTTTCTACCAATGTTTTTGGGGTCACACAAAAAGAACCAGGTGGAGATTTAAAATGTAAAGTAAAAATATGCACACAAAAGCACACAAAAGCTCAAACACTCACACAGTCACACAAGGACAAACCAAAGGAAAGGGAGAAAAGTTGAGATAGAGGACTTTAAGGGATTCAGGTGATATTTACCAGTCCGGAGAGCAGAGAAGAGAAGCAGTGATGTGGCTTAGGTAGGCACCTAAGGACAGTTCTTATTTGGGAATCAGATGGACAGCATGGCGTTCAGAATGGTGAGAGACTGCACTGGACAGCCTGAAACCAGGAGTTCTTATACTCAAAAAATATCCTGTGGGTATGGGTGTGAATTGCTCTTCCAGCCAAAGAGAATAATGGGAGTTGCAACACCAACAAGGAAATCCGGACACAGCTAATGTTTAGGTAACAAAAGGGTAATGGCTATTGTAATGGCTGAGCATTGTGGAGAGGCAGGGCAACAATAAGGGAACATCTAAGTGTGCAGGGACCAGGGTTGAAACAATCACAATTTGGTGGGTATTTCCCTATTTAACTCCTAGGAGTCCGACTTGTTAGCATAAGCTTATCGTCTCGAGAGTGGTCACACTTTTAGCCTGACAATGACTCAGTTACTGCCTAAGAGGTGGGTGCAGCTGACCTGTCTTGCAGTCTCACATATATTGTCAGTAATTTGTCTCTTCCAGCATGATCTCTTCATTACCTTAAGTATCATTCATATCAACACCAATTAGTAAAGTACCAATTAAACAATATTTGCCAATTAAATCATGCCAGTCGTGGTGGGTGTACGGTGCCATAACAGCATGTTCTCAGTAATCTTATTAAGTAATTTTTCTAAGCTATGTTATAGGTCTTAGAATTCCCTCCTAAACTTTCCCTTAACCAACCAAAACCTTTGGGTGACAGTGGGAGACGTGTAATAATATCTAAGGAAATGACCAAAATTTTCATGCCAGACAGAAGACGGATTTTGAACTGATGTACAAAGTGACTCATCACTGTTTGAATTGGCTTATATGCTATTAAATTTGACCCAGTTTCATTAGATTGTGGTTGAAAACTGCAAAAATAGTGGCTGTGACATTTTTCAGTACTGTAAAATATCATTGTACAATAATTTTTTGTGGGCTGCTCCAAAAGTGATTATGAAATTTGCATGATATTTCTTGAGAGGCAGCCGTCTTTAAGATACTTCACTGTGTACTTCAAATGGCATTGTGCATCTTTTGTCTGTTAAATAATATAGATAAATAATATAGAATGTAGTTTGTCTATAATCTGTCTGTAATCTTGGTATGTGTCAAAATAAAATGTAGCCTGATTCAAGTAAGCATATGTACTCCTCATCTGAGGAGAAGTGTGTGCTAGCCCTGCCCATAGTTACTTTTATCAGAGAAAAGTGATGTGTCTGAAGAGGAAAATCAGCAGATGACATGTGAGTCAAAATGCAGAAAAAAAGGTAACATTTTGGCTTACATGCACAGCTTACATGGTTGCAACAGCCATATGCTTTTCATCGATGGAGCTGGGGAAGGGCTGTCATGTGCCCTACTCAGCTGTGGAGCTCATAAGCTTACTGAACATCTGAATAGGGTTCCTGTTTTATGAATTTTGAATGCCAGATTGTAGAAAGCTGCTTCTTAAAAGTTCTTTGGTTCTGCTGCTTGCTATAGACTCGAATCCCCTTGTAAGTCCTAACAAGAATAAACTCATTGAATCAATGAGATTTATCTACGTGTAGCTCATTGTTCAGTATTGGATTCAATGGAGCTTACTCTGGTTGGGATGAAGCAATAGGATTGTGTTGTTTTTTACCTTTCTATTTTTTAAAACTTTTCTATTACTTTTTGAGAGGAGGAGCAAATCCCTCAGAACTGAGAAAAGAATAGCATCAAGTTTGAGCTCATCAAAAATGCTTCTAAAAATGCTGTCTAAAAGTAACTTTTAAAAGATTATTTGTGGCACATTATTAACATAACTTCATTCCCATTCATTGTTACTTTTGAAATGTAACATCATTTCTCCATTGTCACCATTCAAAGACATAGGCCATTTCCAACTAGACTGTTAAAGTGCTATTTTTCCACTTATAACTTCCTATGGAATCCTGGGGTTTGCAGTTTGCAAACTGCAAATGCCAAGATTTCATAGGATGTTGAAAGTGGAATAATAGCACTATAATAGTCTAGTGCTGAAATGGCCATAGCCATGTTAGTCCAGATCAGTATGCAAAGGGATCTTGTAGCATGTTTGAGTCTAACTGAGACAAAGAAGTTGGTAGCGTAAGCTACTGTAGACTTAAGTCTACTTCTTCAGATGCCACAGACAAAATAGATTTAAGTCTGCAAAAACTCATTGTTATTATGTTACTTGCAACTTTGTAACACGCAAACAGTATCTCATTTTTGTTCTGTGGTATCAACAAGGTGGTTATGGCAGGAGGACTACTGGTACAGAAAGCTGATTTCACAGGTCTACTATTGTTCATTTTGGCCAGTTGTGTCTACTCTGGCTGGTAATGGCTCTTCAAGAACTCAGACAGAAATTTTTCCTATCATCTAATATCTCATTCTCTTAACTGAGATGTCAAGGATGGAACCTTCTGTCTGTAAAGCACAACTTTTACAGCTACGCTGAGATTATCCTAAACTATTTTTCATGCAAATGATATATCCCCCCGCCTTTCTTTTGTTTACTTGCATCTTTTTCCACATATGCATAGACAGCCCTTCAGAAACCTTCAGCAAAGGAAGTCAAGTGCTGCCTTTCCATCTAATTCTCAGTGAGAATTAAGTCTCTTGTCTTGGTCTTCCTCAAGCCAGTTTTCAGCAAACTGCTCTCACTGATGTTACATTCTCTTCTCCTGCATTCTCCTTTATTGGTTCTCACCCATCTTGATCTCTCAGCTGCCTTTAGTATTTTAGTCTTTCAGTTCTAGTTCCCCTGTGCCTTCACTGACACTATTCTCTTTTGGATCATTTTGCTCCCTCAGTGCTGGCCCTATCATTAGGCAGAGTGAGGTGGTCACCTCAGGCAACAGATTCTAAGCAGCAGAATAGCAAACTAAAGGACAGGAAAATAAACTAGTCTGAGGCCCTTTCCGCATGTCGGAAAGGAACTGTGCAAAAATGAGACTCACTGGACTTCTTCAGCATCTGGGCGAGTCCGTCGGGACGAGGAGCGGTGCAAGCTCATCGCTCTGCACTGCTCTGGTGTCCAAAATGGCGGCTTCTGAGAAGCTCACCAGCCTAAAGCCCGCCCCCGGCAGATCTGCAGGCACGCACTAGTGCACGCCTGCAAATCTGCACTGGAGCGTGGCAACAGAGCGACACAGAGTCGCGCACTCCGTGCTTTTTAAAAACCTCTAAAAAGAGGTTTTTAAAAAACACGCTGTGCGACCAGTTCCAGTCACTCCGGAGCAGACTGAGGTGCGGAACTGCAAAAAGTAGTTCACCCCAGTCCACTCTACAGTGCAGAAGACCTCCCTCGGAGGTCACTCTGCACCATTTTAATAGCCCGGTGTGGAAAGGGCCTCAGTGGCAATCTGAAGGAAACAAAGTATTAGCTCTTTAATGTATTATTTTATTCTTAATGTCAGGAAGGAGAAGAGGTGTGAAATGTAAAATGACTTGACCAGTCTAGGGTCATTGTCATTGAAGGGAATATCATATTCTGCTCAACCTCAGACAATAAAATATCTTGGGATGGCCTTGCTTCCAGTATTCTTATGCTGCAATATTTCTGACAGTCTCAACCATCCAACATTTCTGCTTTCCAATTACTTCTACATCTGTCTTTTCTCTCCAAGACTTCCCATCTGCTTGCTATCCCTGCACCCCTCTCTCAGCGACATCTCTTAGATGTCTGCTAATGTCTTAGACTAGTGCATTGTTTAAGTGGAAAACTTAAAGTTTTCCACTTAAACAAGCTTTTCTTCCTCTCACATTTGGGACTACGTTCAATATCTTCCTTTCTTCTCCCACGTTCGAGTTCTTGCTGAATTTTTCTGTGTCTTTAGCATTAACTTCCTCAGGGATTTCCCTTCTCTTCATGCAACTACTGCTAAAATTACTGCCCATGTGCTGGCCAACTCTAGGGATGGCTCTATCACAGATTTTGAAATATGTCTTATGCACCAACATGACTACTTTTTTTTCTTTTCATATTGCTCCTTCTTGAAGGTTTTTTTCCCCCTGGAAGGCATTTTCCCCTTATGAACATCTGCAAAAACAGTTCTGAGAAATAACCAGCATTTTAAAAGTGTCTGTGCAATTTTGGGCAGGTTATTTTGCAACTGCGGTGCCACTGCTATCCTAATTCATTACCTTGTACTATAGGAATCAGAAAATAATAAAAGATCTCTCTCCATTGTCTTTCTGCACTCAAAAAGTTCCTGCTGAATGTTTGTGCAGCAGAGGATAAAAACGGCTGGAGACTATTTATTTGTTCATAATATTTGTTTATTGCTTCCTAGCCCAAAAGTGCTCCAGAGGTGATGAATAATAAAAGCAATTAAAACATTACAACGATAGAGCATTTTAAAAACACATTAAAATACTCTTTAAAAAAAACTGTTGAAAACAGACCAAAACCAATCCTCAAATACCATTTTAAAACAGTTAAAACAGAGCAATTCCAAGCATTAAAGGCCATGCAGAACAGCACTGTTTTGGCTATCTACTGGAATCTCAAAAGAGATGGAAGCAGCCTAACTTCCTTCGGTAAGGAGTTCCACAGTTAGGATGCTGCTACAGAGGCAGCTCTGTTACACGTACATGGCAACCTTATTTTGCCAGTTGTTGGGACACACAATAGGACCACCTCTGAGGCCTCCAACTTTCAGGCAGATTCACATGAGAGGAGGCAGTCTTTCAGATATACTGGCCCCAAGCTGTTTAGAGCTTTGTAGGTCAAAACCAACACCTTTGTAGCAGACTTTTTCAATGGATAGAGGCTCTTTGAAAAGACATGCTTCTTTGCCCGCCCTGGGTAAGGGTGATGTGATCTAGGTGTCCATGTGTATGGAGAAACTACAGCTTAAGCCAGAAAATGAGAAATGCACAGGGACATAGGTTTTGCATTCTGTAAGCCAACAGTATGTTGGAGTGTTGGCTGTTTTCTTGGAGGCTTGATGTGTGAACAGCAGGCTTTGTATGTTCAGGTGTTTTGCTGTGTTTCTACCTCTTTATAACTTATACACAGATATATCTCAGTTAATGAAATGGATGTGCTCCTGGGTATTACTTTTTTAACCAAAAATAGAGGTAGAAACAACATAGAAAGAATACAGATAGGTTTCTACCACCATTTCCGCACTAGACTGTTATAGCGCTATTATTCCACTTTCAACATAGGATGTTGAAAGTGGAATAATAGCGCTATAACGGTCTAGTGCGGAAATGGCCTACATCACAAAAAAAAAGAGCAGTTCAACATGTTTCAGCAATTTTTTTATTCAGAACTGACAATATGCCTGTGTGAAATGAAACAATCAGGTCAGGTGAGACTTGCATAAGTAAACAAAAATATTTTGAATCTTCTAGAGTAGTAATTCTTAACCTGGGGTCTGCAGATACCTGGGGGTCTGTGGAGCCCTCACAGAGGGCCCATGTAGGGTTGCCATTCATCTAAGAAACCAGGAAAAATCTACGATTTAAGGGACAAACAATATCTAAGCTGGTTGTGGCTGGTTGACGCAACATGTCCGGGATTCCTGAAAGGTAGGAGTGATGATGGCCATGGCAACAGTGTGCTGGTAGGTCTTAGGAAAGTAGAGAGAGAGGTGTCAATGTCAGGTGGTGGCTTAAGCAGAAAACAAGGCAGGAGCCGAGTTTTATGGCTTTTAGTAATAAAATAGTAAAGTAATCAAGAGGTTACATCACCCAAAACAAACAGAAGCAGCAAACTCAATGACAAGGATTGGCCTGAAACAAAAAGCACAGGATGCAGATTTCCCGGATGGAAGACGGTTGTTGCCCCGTGCCCAACTCCCCCCAGCATCTGTCTTAAATACCATAGTCTTTAGCCCAGCTGGGGCTGATCAAATGTCCATTGGCCCAGCTCACAGCTGGAGGCCCTCAGACTTCAAACGCTTCTCACTCAGCCGCCTCGATCTGTGAACCGCCTCCTTCTCCAGCCGCCTCTGGAGGAACGTGAGGGGAGGGTCTGCAGCAAACTCCGGGCTGGAGTAAAGAACAGCAGCTTCTGTCAAGCCTGAAGCACTGGTCTCATCTGCTGCAGGTACTGGCTTGGGGACAGCTGTGGGGTCGCTGGCAGGCCCCTCCCTTGCCTCTACAGGAGCCCCTTCTCCCTCCCAGGCATCCACTCCCGGCTGGGGGTCCCAGTCTAACTCAGACTCCCCATCTGAGTTGGCAGCATGCTCAGCCTGGCTCATGACAAGAGGGTAGGTGCACCCTCTCTATTATCTTGGTGCTCCTTCGGATAGAAATTGTGATAGACGAGGTTGATGAGCAATTGAGTGTGCCAGAAACAGAACCAGTGATAGACCAAACTATCTTGAAAACGCCCCCATCAGCAGAAAGACAAGCTGAGACTGAGTTGATGCAGTCACTGCCAGTGGGAGAGGGGACCAACAATGATTTAGAGAAATTGGATTCACCTTTGTCCCCAAGCTTCCAATCACAGAGGAGGCTCAAATGAGCAGCTCAGAGGGAAGTCATTTGGGCAGGGTTGAATAAACAAAACAATGGTGAGTAATACCTGTTTTTGTCTGCATATAAGTCAGTCAGCATGGCTTGCTGTTTGCTTGTAGCAAATTGCTACTCAAGCCTACGACCCTTGTGTTCTGGTTCTCTTGACCCTTTTGGACTGACCTTCGACATTCTGGACTTTTGGATTTGGTCTTGACTTTGGCTCAGCTCAGTGTTTCTCCTTGATTGTTTGCATTGGACACCCCTTCATTGCCTCTTCCTCTTGGGCAAGTACTAGCGCCTTCCTTCCCTTGCTGGCAGGAAGGCACAGGCAGCGAGTTGAACTCTGACAGAAATGGCATTTCTTACATCCTTTCCTCCAAAACAGCACCGAGACTCTTACTTTCCAGGCCTGGCTTTGAGGGAAAGAAAGGGCAAAAGAAACACCATTTTCCCCAAGGAGCACTGAGAGAAGAGAGAGGGTGGGTGGGGTAGAGGATAGCATTGTTTATGTACAGAAAAAAAAAACCATAGTATACATAGGATTCAGTGCTATCTGAGGTTTGGAATGTATCCCCTGTACATAAGGTGGGGGCTACTGTACATCGTACAGTATCTTGGAAGCCTGGGATTTGTAGTTTGGTGAGATCTCTGGCAGAGAATTCTAAATACCTCACAAAACTACAAATCATAGAAATCCATAGGCTGGAGCCATTTCAGGTAAAGTGGTATCAAAGTTCTGTAACTGTGTAGTGTTCTTTCTGATTATATTTTGGAGATCTATGCATATTTTGTTTTCCCCAAAAGATTTTCTGTCCTGATATGATTGGAGACATTTTATACCAGCTCCCCATTTTATTTTAGCCAACAATAAAATCAGAAAGAACAAAATGTGGGACTTTTCAATGTCTGAATGCTCCTTTGAATGAAACGAATCCCAGGGAAGTGCTATTTCACTGGACTTTTCACCTCTTGGAAAAGTGGGTGATGGTAACAATATTAATGACTGCAGTAAAAGTCCTTGAGGATTGTGAAGATTTATAAAACTTTCTCAGTCTATTTTCTCATAGGAAATATTGAAAAATGATGTGGAGAGAGAGGAGAGAAGGGGTATTTCCAAAAGTGGCATCATTTCAGAGCAACTCAGGTTACTTTGCAACACCCTTAACATTTGCTAGACAAGATACCACAAACAGAAATCAACTAGTCATACCTGAAATAGTTAACTTATAGACATTGCTTACTCAACAAGACTTTCAGTTGTCATCACAGAATTTGACTTTTGCCATGGAAAAATTAACAAGAAAGCAAAACCTTGTGGGTAAATTTTCCCTCAAGTGCAATCTGATTTTGTGTGCCTGTGGAGTTTTGGGGGAGAAGCAGGGGTGAGAGGATGATGAAAGAGTGTCATAGATTAGATTCTACTTTCCTTTAAAGTTCCTTTAAAAAAAAAAGATTACTCAGCAATATGTGAATTTCCTCAGAAGTGTTTCAGAAGTTATGGCTGCATAGCATCACTTTAAAAGGAAAGCTTTTGAATCCACTTGGACTCCTGAGTAGAGTGGACATTTCAGAACTTGGGATGGGGAGGAGAATGTCTAAAAATTGTTCTGTCCAGACATAACAGCCATAGGATCGGTAATGAGACTAAAGTCCCATGATGAAGACTCTAGGCTAGAAGAATCAGCTTGATGGGTGATGGTGTAAGGTTTCATCTTGATTGAGGTAGACTCAGTTGCCTCTCTTCATCAATGTTGACCATGGATGGGTAACTTAGGCAGTTTTAGGGGCCTGTCTTCTGGCTCTGGTGGCCCTTCCACACCACCCAGTTATACCACTATGATTCCATGGCCCTTTCTGCAGGATGTTGTTGTTTCGCATTAGGGACAGGAGAAGGACGGGATCCAGACAACGTTTCTGCATGATGTCATCCAGGTCCCATCATTCTCCCATCCCCAGGCTGTGCAATTGTGCCACAAATTATTGACGGGTTTTACCCATCAATGAATGGCAATTGTGCAGTTCTCCCACCACCTGGCCGCACTTACCTTAGGTGCAGAGGTCCTGGAAGTGTGATGACTGCGCATTCTGTCCCAATGGAGCCCGGGACAGTACCCACCTGCGCTGCAGAAGTAAGAGGCAGAGGGAAGCGCTCCCAAGACACCGCCGGGATCTGGTAAGCAGTGGAAAGGGCCCATGCCTGCATCTTGTAAAGTCCTAGGATTTTCATTTGATAAAGCATTAGAGCTCTCTGGCTGAAAATCTGAAACTACCCCCTCTCTAAACTGCAAACCCAGGATTCCATAGGGTGTTGCCATAGCAGTTAAAGTAGAATTATAGTGCTATAATTGGGCAGTGTGAAAGGACTCTGGGATTCTGCAGTGTTGCAGAGATCACTAAAAATGCCAAATAAACAAACAAACCCCAAAAGTCACTGTAAGTCACCAGACTTCACTTGTGATTTTGGAAAAAAAAAATTAATGTTAAACGTCGCAATCAATTGAAAAGGTGCATTGTCACTTGTGGAGGCTTTCAGGAGCTGCAATTCACTGTTTTTGGCCAGAAAAAAGGCAAAAAGAGGTCTAGCAGGGTTAATGACCATGAAAAGAGAGTTGAGGGGGGGAATCACATGCAGGACTACACTTTGTCTATGCCTTCTCTAGACAAAGAATAATTTCCAAGTCAGCAAAGCTAGAGTTTAAATGTAGGTGCTGCACTTGGCAAAAACAGTCAGAGGCATCTCTCCTTCATTGTTCTCAAAAGGAATCTCTTCCCCTGACCCCTTGTAAATTCAACTGACTTACAGGTCTCCCCATATACAGCAGTGTTGTGTACACATACTGCTGCATCCAAGCATCAGCAAACTCTTTCTTACTAATTCCAGTTCACTTCTCCAAACACACCACTTATGTAGCCAAAAAAGCAACAGTCCATGGGCAAGAGGAAAGTTATCAGGAGAGGGATACTCCCATAAGAAGAGGGCTCCTTTTCACACGAGACAGATTTGCCTTTTTTCAGGTTTTACACCAATGTGTGCGTGATGTTTAAGGAGCATGCTCAGTACTTATCCAATGCTATTGGGATGGAGGGGAATAAATATGGGTGGGCTGGACAATGGAATGGGATGGCCAGGAGAAGCAAGGAAGAAGCACCTGATCTTAGGGCCTGCCCCCTCTTCAACAAATCTCACGGGAGCAGGGAAGGATCTGAGGGTAAGAGCACTGTCTTGAAAAGTATGCGTACAGATATTTTCACCATTTGTTAGACTTTGTGTTTTTTATTGGAATGGCAGATACCTCATTATCTGATGACTTGTTCTTTTGATAATCCCAAATTAGGGACAAGGTCCATTAATTCAATGATGATTTTGAGAGGGGAAAAAAAATGCCAAGCCATCTGAGAAACTTTGCAAGCAGCACATGTGTGGTCTGTCCGAAGTGAGCCTCCATAAGTCCTTCATGCTTCCTACAGTACAGTACAGTACTGTTCCGCTTTTCAACCAATTTCATTTTCTGACAGTGTTCCAGTCCCTAACCTGTCAGATAAATGGGGAAGACTGTACTCTGTGCGACTATGGATGATCCTTAATTTTTCATGTTTAATGATGTCACAAGTGGCAGCCCTAGTGACGTCATTAAGTGTGTTCCATCTGTCCCTGGTGATATTACCCTTTCTAGCATCACCAGAGCTTGCCCTGATGATACCTCAGGGGTCATTCCTAGTTCTCAGGCTTTGCCCTTGGAATCTTAGGGCCTAGGATGGGCCTCACATGGCAACCCTAGTGCATAGATACATAAATGTTAAAGATACCTAACTCAGCTTCTGGATAGTTTATACCCTAGGTCACACTGGCATGTTATTTTAAAGTCTCCTAATGGATAGAAGTGGGAGTTACTCCTAGAAGTTAACAGAGAAAGCTAAAAATTTAATGTAGATGGGAATAAGCATCAGTGTACACTCCCTCATTCAGAAAAGCCCTCCAGTGAAGACTGAGCATGATCAGTGGGAAAGGAATGTTGGAGGAAAAATGGAGCAATTGGAATTCTGAAGCATCTATGCTGGAAATTAGAAAAGAGACATCTGTCTTTGACACTAAGAATGGTTTCTTCCAACCTTCAGCCAGAGGTTCATTCATATGCACAAGGTATAAACTACAGTATTTTATTGCAGGACATAACTTGTATATAGTAGTAGCTCTGTAAAGGCCAGTCCTCATGCAGCCAGGTGACACCACCCATACACAAGAGTGAGGTATCAACGGACTCAAAGGAACTTCAAGATTTGCAAAAAGTGTAAAACAACAAGAACTTGCAAAGTTCAGGAATCCTCAGAGAGGATCCAGATTCCCAAAGAACCCATGAATACTGAGTGGGAGGTAGGAGCTCATGCTACCACTATTCCAATGACAGGTGCCAGTGATGATGGAGCATGCTCTGTACGCATGGAATGGTGACTGACTGTTGCTGGGTGTGTATATGTTGAAAATGAGGGCAGTGCCAGCATGGAATGGAACAGCTAGAACCTTAAACAGAAGCACTCTGTTCATGTTTTGTTGCATGTGCCACTTATTACATACTGACAACTATGTTTACTTTCTAATGTAATTTAGCTAAAATGGCATAATCCATTAATATGAGGGAGGTAGAAAGAGGCTTGGGGAAAAAACATGATTTCCAGACTTACACAAATAACTGGAATAACTAAAAGCCAGACAGCCAGCCAGTAACTATCAGGAATAGCAATAGCAAGGAATGAAAAGCCTGGGAACCAATGGAAAGGTTTCCAAATCTCAGCACCTTAAAAAGGGAACTTCTTTCTATCAATCTGATCACTGATAACCACTTTTGACTACCTAGGATGGTTATCAGATCTTTTTTTTTCCTTTTTAGTCCAGTAAATGGTAAGGAAACTTCGGCTCCAGAAATTTCTGAGGTTAAACTTCAAACAGTCTCTGAAGAAGGCTTTGGAGAGTATATATAGCTTGAAATGTGTTTGGCTTTTTTATTATTATAAATAAGCCATTCATCCGTTGAGCACCTTGAGGCATATATCTTGTTTTCTGCTTATTATATTGGGTGCTTCTCAGCACTGGTTTCTTACTTATAAAGTTAGCCATTTACGCAAATTCCTCTGAAGATGCCAGCCACAGATGCAGGGGAAACATCAGGAGAGAATACAACCAGAACACAGTCTCAAAGCCCGAAAAACCCACAAGAGCCATTTACGCAAAGTTTGGATGCTGTGTTTAAGAGGGCTGACTTTTCCATACTACATTCAGGTCATTTCCGCACTAGACTGTTATAGAGCTATTATTCCACTTTCAACATCCTATGGAATCCTGGGGTTTGCCAGCCCCTCCCTAAACTGCAAACCCCAGGATTCCATAGGATGTTGAAAGTGGAATAATAGCGCTATAACAGTCTAGTGTGCAAATGGCCTAAGAGAAGAAAGGGATCCAAATGGGTGCCCAACACAAATTTAGTGTTTCTATAGTTAAATAACATTTCTCTTTCATGAATTGCTACTGCATTTTGTTCCTAAATAGAATTTGTGGGGCACTATCCATTAATAGTAAGAAGTGAATGGATGGCTCTGATTTAAACATCACCTCACCCATCAATTCACCAGGTTGCTTTTTGCATGTGTTATTTTGTGAGATGCCTCCTCCACCCTACCCATGCAATATGAAGATGGTTTAGGCTAATCTGTCCACAGGGTTGTTCTAATACAGGGATGGGCAACTGAGGCCCTTGAAATATTTCTGGCCTACAACTCCCATCAGCCCTTGCTAATGTATTCAGTGCTGAGAAATTGTGGGAACTGCTGTCCAGAAAGACAGCAGAGGATTAAAACAAGATAATTGCAAAACAGAGTCTTGTAGGTAGTTTTATCTAAGATAACACGTTTTATTTGTTTTGTTTGGCACAGGTATCTATAGCACAAATATCCAGGATATTGATTTCAGCAATGCTTTCAACATTCAAAGGAGCTTTGTAAATATGTAATTATTGTTATTATTTGTATTTTAAAATACATGCAACTAGTGCAAAATAGTTCCAACACTTCTGGTCTCATTGAGTCTCACGGATTTGTACACTATGCCCCACAGTGGTGAAACAAGGTCATGATACCATTATGCCTTATTCTGTGTACACCATGGATGTTGCTGTTACTGAGCATTTAGTAATAGTCTGAAGAAGCCTACAGTAAAAAGTATTATGTACACACTTTGCTACCATCTGTGATTGAGCCAATGTGATATGGTGTTTATAGGGCTTGGGACTTGAGGGGGACTTGTGAAATCCAGGTTTTAATTCCCAGTGTGCATGGATATCTCTGTGTGACACTGGACCAACTACTCTCTTTTAAACTAACTATCTCATAGGGGAAAAAAGATAAGTGTATGAACCCTCTTGAGCTTATTGAAGGAAAAGCAAAGTATAAATGAAATAAATAAGTTACAATGTTCCAGTTAAAGAGTAAATCTCAGCTGAACTTGAATATCATCTATAGGGCATATTTTTGCAAAATTCCCTAGTGTTAGTTTTTAAAGGAGTAGCCCTGCTAGTCTCTTGCAGCATAAAAAAGGAGAAAGGGAGAGGAAGGGGGGGGGAACCAAATGTGGCAGCATCTTTAACACTGATTGGTTTTTATCTTAGCATGAGTTTTCATGGATTTGAACCTGCTTGTTCAGATGCAGGTGAATGGTATTAAGGTCTCAGATATAAAGCATATTTATACAGTTGTGTGTATGTGTCTTTGTCCATTCCTTTTCATCTTTCTGCAAACCTTCTCCATTTTCCCTTCTCATGTGGTCCTCTTGCTAAAAGTTCAGTCATTTCAGTTGGCTTGTCTCTTAGCAGCACCTTTACTGGAAATGGAAGAAAAAAGAAGCATGATGAATTTGACCTTTCAAAGAGAAGCCTGAAGACCATCTGCAAGCTGTGCTGCTGCTTTCAGGCACTACTCTTCTGCTTGCCTGTTTTTTCTCCTGCTCATCATGTGAACAAACAGTTTACAAGTGGGACCTGCAACAAAATCTTCCAGTATCTTATCATTACAGGTTCCTGCCAGCTATGCCTGTTCTGCAGTGCTTTAAAAACTATAATTCCAGATATCCTTCAGTTGATGTTATAACTGGCCAGGCTGAGTAGAGGATTCTGGGAACCATAGTTCAGAAAAGTATTTCTTTTCCCCCAAGCTTTGCTTTCCCATGAATGCTCCATTTCATTTCTATTTCATTTCATTTCATTTCACTCATGATAAGAAAAATGTCCCTTTAGTTAAAGTGTACTCCACATCTTTCCTACCTCTGTGAAAAATGGTGGTAGCAAGAGGTCTGAAAACCATACATTCCTGATTGCACACATCCTCCCAGCTGACAGTACTAGCAGTGATGTTGAACACAGTTTCCTTAGGATATAATGTGCATTTCTGAAGAGCAAGATTAGAGCTAGACTAAATACCTGGGCAAGATTAGGCAGGCTACCTGTCAGCTGGAAGGTATATGAGCTTTTTTTGCTGTGAATACTCGCTGCATCCATTAATTGCCAAGAAATCTTCTTATACACCAATAGTCTCCTCTTACTGTGAGATCTCTCAAGTCCAAGACTGCCAGGTCAGAAATGTCCCAAGCCCTGAGATACTGAAAGCCAAATTTCAAATCTAGAGATGACACCTTATGATGTCACAGGGGCATAGCCTGATGGTGTTACAAGGTGATGGTACTAAGAGCAACCCCTGGTGATATCGTTAAACATGATACTGCACATTAAAAATGAACCATAGTGAGTAGACTATTGAAATAAAAAACACTAACTCTGACCAAGTAGGAACACACACACACACACACACACACAGACACACACATGCTCTTGCCCTTGAAAGAACCAGAGAAAATGGACCAGGCCCTGAGATTTGACACCCCCCTCTAATTCAGTCATGTAGGGATGTGGAGGTGGGGGGCGATTTGCCCCAGCCGGCATTGTTTTTGGGACATCCTGGCCCGTAGCCATGCCCCTTGCACGCCCTAGCCATGCCCCCACACACCACAGCCACACCCCTGCACACAGTGGCCATGCCCCTCGCACCGTAGCCCGTCCCCCTACCACCCCCCCTCCACACACTTCAAGCTCTGTCACTGCTCTAATCTGTTTTAATGTGGTGGCTCTGATTCATTACAGTAAAACTTCCCATTTCTTCTTCTCTTTTTCTTATCAGAGAAACCTATTAGGGAAAAATGGTGGAATACTTTTGCCAAAAATATAACCAGATATGAGTGTCTGCTGTTAAATGGCAAAAGGCTTATGACAAAGAACTAGACTGAAGACATAAAAGCAACTTTGCTTTGTCACTTTTGTAATGTATCTATGAAATGCAGAACACAATTCACATTATGAGTAATGTTATTGCACTTCAAATCTACAGTGTAGTTTGCCTCTGTTATGATATTATTTTTGTACCTTTTAGGATTATCTCATCTCTTGCTCTTTGTGCAACATGCCAGAACACCGCAGCTGGGAGTGACATGAAATAAGAATTAATACACAGATAGACACTGCACCTGAAGTGAATCAAATTACAAAGTATCCAGCAGTGCAGATTTTGAGTGAAATATAAGAAATATTCTAGGATTACCATCTAAAAATGGCATATTTCGCAGTTGGAAACTCCTGATGTCTGACAAAAGCATTTAGCTGCTCAAATAAATATTCTGTTTGCATCCATTGTTTAGTTAGATTAACTGTACTAACTGTTTTACAGGTCTTCTTCTAACTGCCTAATTCTTGCAAAGATTAGACAGAGGCCATTTCTGCACTAGACTGTTAGGCCCCTCCCTAAACTGCAAACTCCAGGATTCCATAGGATGTTGAAAGCAGAATAACAGCGCTATGTCAATCTAATGTGGAAATGGCCAGAGAGTAAGGCAAGAAGGGGAAACTGATGCCTTTCCACATTTGGTTAGATTGCAACACGCATCAGCCCTAGTCAGCATAGCCAATTGTGAGAGCAGATGGAAACTTCAGTCCAACACCCGGCAGTGGTTCTCAACCTGTGGGTCCCCAGATGTTTGTGGACTTCAGCTCCCAGAAGCCCCAGCCACTATGGTCAATGCGCAGGGCTTCTGGGAGCTGAAGTCCAAAAACATCTGGGGACCCACAGGTTGAGAACCACTGAGGGCCACATTCATGGAATTGCAAAAGATCTTTTTGGTGGAGTCTTTTTACAGAAAAGAATTAAGAATTGATTCCTGAACTCTTCACATAATGCACCTTGTAGAGGCAAAGGACTGTTTTACCCACTGGAAGCTTGCTTTCACAGTGATCACTGGATCAATTTTGCCAGAAACTTCTAGCTTCTGTTAACTCCTTTGCTATTAAATGTTGCTGGCACATATTATAAGAGACTTCTAAAAATGTTGTTTGTACTTTTGTTGCTAGGGATTTTATTTATGTGAATCAGAACTTTGCTCAGGACAAAAACCATAGCTTGCCTTTTCCAATGAATGTACACATACTCATACGATAATGTTACATACAATATCATGAAAATGTGTGTGGGCATGTACCTTCAAGTTGCCTGTTGACTTATGGAAACCCCATGAATTTCATAGGCACAGAATATTCAGTTACTTTTGCCAGTTCCTTCCTCTGAAATATAGCCTATGGCACCTGGTATTCATTGGCAACCTCTCACCCAAGTACTAATCAGGACTGACCTTGCTTAGCTTTCCTGATCAGATTGCATCTGGTGCCTTTAGGATATGTAGGCCATCCATGAAAACATGTTGTTATTGACTGTCATAGGGGACAGTCTGATGAATGCCAGCTCTTCCTTATCCCATGGTAGAAATGCCTGTTTGGGGACCTATTGCTACAGAATCCTACGGGGTTTGTATGTATGTATGGTGGTATGGCATGCCCCCCCCCCACAGTGCCAAAGAACTAGAACTTCTGGTATGTCTTGAATAGTAAAGATGATGGCCATAACAGTAGCTGCTGAGGCAGTGTCCATTTAGAGGACCATGCTCAAGACTGATAATGAGGCTTTCAGATTTTATTTATGACAGGCTTACACAGAGGAAGTCAGAAGAGGAGGCAAACAATCAACCAGAGGCTAGAGATTACAACCTTTTTTGGTTTTTGGAAGGAGTTCCTACTTCACAATAGCGGTTTAAATAGTAAAACCTCTTTATACACTACTAATTAAAAGCTACAGAAGATATCTTGTTGGATCTCAGTATATTTTACTCATTGAATTTATACAATCAGAGTTGATTTCAGTGGTGCTTTCTCCTATGTAACATGCATAGGATTGCAATAATGGTTACCCTAATAAATTGGATAATATATCGTGTAGAGAGAGTATGCATGTGTTAATGCACACACATGTACCTACCGTCAAGAGGGGCTCATGCTTTTTGAAATTTGCAGCTGCACTACTGTGTTTGACATTGCAAGTATTTTGTCTCTTCAAGCATTAGTGCTCTTTTTATGCAGACATGAGGAAACTCTCAATCTCCAGACATTTTCAGCTCTAAGAAGTCTCAGCCATCTCGGCTAACGGGAAGAGATAATGGAAGCTGCAGTTCAAAAATCTTAAAGGCTTTAGATTCTCCATTCTGTGCTAATGGATAAATTAGTACTTTGGTACAAACAGCAGATGACTAAATATATTCTGAAGGCATTTATTTATTTATTTGCAAATTTTTATATACCACATATATCCAAACATTTCAAAGTAGTGTATATCAATTGGACAAAATACACACAACAAACAAATATACAACACACAAATTAACATACAGTTGGCCATCCACATTTGCTAGGGTTACGGGGCTCAGAAATGCCACAAAAGTGGAAAAAAACACAAATATCAAAGTTTGTGTGTGTCTGTGGGAAGGGGCCAAGGTATTGCGGGGAGACAGGGCAGTCGGGGTCCAAACTAGGTCAGGGAAAGGAGAAGGAAAGGGGGTGGGTTGACATAGTAGCCCTATACTTCCCTCTTTCACCCATTTCCTTCGTTAGGTGTATAGGGGGCATCAAGAGAGGGTTTTTGGTGCTGAGAATTTGGGCTGAAATCTTATCTTTAGCTGGCCAGGCAGTGGCTGGTGGAGGAGAAGGACCAAAGGCAGATTTTTAAGGGGCTGCACAGCCTTGTTGGAGCTGTCAAGAAGGAAGGTTCCCCTGGAAAAGATGTCTTTGAGGGGAGAGGCAGGGGCTGGAGCAACTAATGAATAATCAAATCCATTAAAATTAAACCCACAAATGTGGAGGCTCAATTGTACACTCTTTATGAAGTCCAAGAAAAGATGTCAGGTTGAACTAAACAGGAAAACCTTGCTCAAATGAGTGCATGTTAAACTTTTTAATGAATTTATGAGTTCATTATGAAAAATATTATAGACACTGCTGCTATAGACACTGAATGTCTAAAACAGCACAATGGTATGCATGCCTACTCAGACGTAGGTCTCATTTAATTCACTAGGACTTATTCCCAGGGAAATGTACAAATTTTTAAGACTACTTTGCACAGTTCTTTTACATATTTACTCAAAAGTAAACCTTGATGTGATTGATGGTGCTTACTTCCAGCCAAATCAATATAACATTGTTTGTTGTTGTTGTTGTTGTTGTTGTTGTTGTGTGCCTTCAAGTCATTTCTGACTTAAGGTGACCATAAAGATACCCTGTTATAGGGTTTTCTGGGGTTGAGAGCGTATGATACATCCAAGTTCACCCAGTGGGTTTCCATGGCCAAGCAGGAAATTGAATGTTGCTCTCCAGGGTCATAGTCCAACACTCAAACCACTATACAACACTGCCTCTTCAATGTAGCATTACAGCTTTCTTAACATGCAGTCTTTTCATTCTACACAAGTATAGCACTATGATCACACTTTAACTGCCATGGTGTTACTGGAGAAATATAAGCGGAAGTGGGGGAGGTGGGTTACATTTAAAGAAGGTGTGACCCACTTGTTCCTTTTTTATTTGGTAACTAAACTTTAATAAAAACATTACAAGAAAAAAATTAACTGCCATGTCTCTGTCTTATGGAATCCTTGGATCTGCAGTTTAGGAAAGAGTACTTAGAATTTTCTGCTGGAGAATTCTAGTGCCTCACCAAACTACAAATCCCAGTGCTAAAGTAAAATCATACTATAACTGTGTAGCATGAAAAGGCCTGTGGAGTTCTTCTGACTAGAATAAATATAGCAAAAACAATGATTCATGTCAATTAATATAGCAAATCACACTCTCTATAGAATATTATGTGTGGTATTTTGAATTCTTCTCTTGGTCACTAGGTGTCACTAAATAATGCTGTACTGTTTCTATTGATAGTGAAATGTCATGTATATAAATACAGATATCTAAATATCCAGTCATACTTCTGGGGACACAGACAATGATAATTAACCTGATATTACTGTAATATTGCTGGAATATTATAATATAAATATAGCATTTTCCTGAAAAATATGAAAATGGAAGTGTTTAATTTCATAAGAGTAATTTCAAGCATATACAAGTGCAGAGACCAAGAACCTAAATTTAAGCCAATGATGATTAGGAAGAAGATACTATACAACAGGGATGAAGAATCTCTGAAGCACGATATGTTTTCATCTACATCTTTCCTCAGCCCCACTCACCATGAACAATGGTAAGGGGCTGTGGAAGTTAGAGTAGAAAACAGGCAGAAGACCAAAGGTTCTCCACCCTTGTTTTACAGTTAAATTTGTCCCTGGAAAGTAAAGAGAAAACCATTAATGAATGCATGAAATGAATTTATCTTGAATCTCTGAGGGCCAGAGACACAGCAGCACAAGAACAATACTTAGCTTATCTTCTAGTGTTACTATTTAAAACATATGGACAAGTGTGGTGAACATTGTGCAGACCACAGAAGGGGCACTTTCTCTTTCCAGATGAAAAGCACCACTTCATCTGCGTTATGATTTCAACATCACAGAGCAACCATCATATTTGACGCACATGTATGCATTTTGTTCAAGCAACGTATGTACATTCCAGGGAGAAAAAAAGGAAAGAATGGGGTTGAGTCCAGACACAGTTTCTCACAAATGTCTGGATCCAGAATACTAATTTGCAGAGTCCTGCTTGCATCTGCAATCATAACTGCACTTTCAAGGAAACAGAACGTTATGATTTGTACAGTAAAGCAATGGGGGCCCAGGACAGAAGGAAGGATGTCTGGATTGTACATAACAAATGACAGTGAGAACTGTTGCTTTAAATATGATGCATACCTATACTACTAGAGCCAGAATTGTGTAGTGGTTTGAGTGTTGGGTTATGAGTTTCGACGAACAGGGTCTGCTCCCTCTTCAGTCATAAACATTCACTGTGTGACCTTGCGAAAGTCACACTCTCACAATAGCAGAGGAAAGCAAAGGCAAATCCCCTCTGAACAAACCTTGCCAAAAAAACCCCGTGATAGGTTTGCCTTACCATCACTGTACGTTGGAAACAAGTTGAAGGCACACAACAGCAATACCTATTAGTAATTAATTACATCATCAGTATATATAATACTTTACAGAAAAACAGAGGTAAAAGATGGACTGCTTCCTGTTCCAAGGAGATGACAATCAAAGGCCAAATTCCATGGAAATCCAGTAGTGAGTCACCTTAATTATATTTAATTTTATTTATTTACTAGCATATATACCTGGCATTGCCCAGGATTTTATTTTCTCACAGGTAAAACTTGTTAGAAATACCTTAGGAATTACCTTACTTTACCTTAGGAATTAAATGCGGTTAAAATACCTAGGTTTGAGATCTCATGTCTCTAATTCCCCAAACTGTCTTGTCTAGTACCTATAACTTTTCCTCATGTTCCCCAATCCAATCTGCATTCAGAGTTATTACCATATAGAGGTTGGTTTTCTGAGGGAAAACACTGCCCTCCTCCTTGCTGCTAGGCCTCATCTCCATAGCAACCAGCTAGGCCCAAGAGCTCTCTGGCTGAGAAATCTAAAGTCCCCTCCCTAAACTGCAAACCCCAGGATTCCATAGAATCCTGGGCACCCAATCATGTGAGGTCTTCTCACCTGACACAGCCAATCATATGAGGTCTTCTTTGCTGACACAGACAAACAAACAAACTTTGACTTTTATACATTAAATTGTTACATGATGGAGACACGTGAGCCAGCATAGTGCAGTGATTTGAGTGCTGGACTCTAGTCTAGGATTCTGGGAAATCGGGGTTCAAATTTGGCCATGGAAACCCACTAGGTGACCTTAGTCAAGTTATACTCCCTCTGCCTAAGAAGGAGGCTGTGACAGACCTCACATACCTTGCCAAGGAACTGCCTTTATGTTGCTGTCTGGAAGTAGTTGAAGGTACATTGCAACAATAACAACAGTGGTGGCTTGGGATGAAGAGCTTCAAACATGTCCAGGGAGCAGCACAGAAGTGGGTGGTTTATCTCTCTCAAATAACATTTTGCAGAGCTGCAGTAACGAAAGCCCCCAAACCATTTTCCCTCATCTAAATTCCCTCCAAGTTTTTTCTTCTGTATCACATATGAGGAGGTGGGACGAATCATTTAAAATTCATTTGTTGCCTCTGATCAGTTCATTTTTTTGGCAACATTTTTCTAAAGTCAGTATTTTCATTATTATACAACAGCATCATTAATGGTTTAGTCCAGAACTTTCCATATTTTTCATGTTGCTGACACACTTTTTGGACATGCATCATTTCGTGACACGGTAATTTAGTTTTACTAGCAAACTGGAAGTTAAACTAACCCCATATAAGAGATACAGACACATACATAAACTGTAATAACAAAATGTATGGGGACACAACATATCTCATGAAAACCTTTCATATATTTTTAAAAATATATGATTTATAAATAATAACATACATTTCCAAGATTGTAGGCAACACACCTATACACTTCAGGCAACACACTAAGGTGTCGCGGCACACTGTTTGGAAAGCCTGGGTTTAGTCTCAACTAAAATTTTCACTTTAATACAATTCATTTATTATTTTTGTGGTTAAATTCTTTCCCCAAGAATAAGAAAGAAAAGGGGATGACTTTTTTACCCATTTTAGACCATTCTAATTTAAAAAAACAAACAAAATAAAATTAAGATGCTTTAAGGGACTAATGCAATGAATTAATGTTAATGGCCAGAATCCTGTTGGGGACTGAGGCCCTTACAGCACCGTACCTCAATAGCAGATTGTTCTGTTTCAATCCCAGCATTGCTATTTCTGTAATGGTATCAGGTTATGAATGCTCTCTATTGCATCCTTTTAACTTAAGAGGACGCCACTGGTGTTCCCACCGGTGTTCCCACCGGATTAAGCATCACTGGAAAGACCTTTTCTCTGCCCCACAGCTCTTGATTGGTCTTTTCTTTTTTTGTAAGCCATACTAGAACAACAATGTTGTAATATCATGACACACCTGTACACTATTGCGTTTTTGCGCCATAATGCTAAAAATTGTAATTACAAATTAAAAAAAATTAACTAAAAGGAGAAATTGAAAATATACATGGTGAGGTGATAGATTTTGAACTTACCACACCATGAGTGTAGCTGAAGGAGTGACAAGCTGCCCATGCCCACACTCTGCCCACTCCTGGATCGGCAACAGGAAGTGCTATCAAGCACCATTGAGAAACTGTACTCACCCAGCTGACAGGATTGTGGCAGGAAAGGAGGTCATTACCAGGGCCCTTTTTGCACGGCAGTTTGCAAGCGAAAGGGCCCCTTGAGTGTTGCATAAATGTGAGGAGCGGTCTGCATGACACACTCCCATTTACGCGACGCTCAAGGCCCTCACGCGCAGCGAACACGCATTTTTTTTATTTTCGGCTTTTAGCCGAAAATGACCCGCACTTGCACACCGGTCAGGGGCCCCAAGCTCACTTACCTGCCATGTGGAGCCTCTGGAGCCGGGCCGGTCACATGTCCTCTCCTCAGTGCAGCCTCCAACTCCCAAGCTGCACTGCGGAAGGAAGGGGTGGGGCGTGGGCGGGGCTCTCGCGCGAGCAGGAAGGAGCTGCGGAGCTGAAACAGGAGGCTTGCGAGAGCCTTTCCGCCCAGCCTTCTCACGAGAGGACCCCAACCCAGCAGCGTTAAAAGGTAAGGTGCGAAAAGGGCGATTATCTTTTCCGGTAATAAAAAAGGGCTGATTTGCAATGCATTGGGATGGGAAAGTGGCTGGTTAGAGATGATGTTGTGCAATAGCATGGGTCCTGGACTGGGAACAACATGTGACTTTGGTGGGATGACAACTTTGTGCAGTAAGGGCCATAGTCTTTGTAAGTGGGCTTGCACCTATGAGAATTAAGAATGGGCAGTTCTGTAATGTTCCTATGCAGCAAAATGACCCATGTGCATTGGGACTTATGTGCACCAGTCCCTCTTGTTGTGCACTGGGACACCTGCTTGGGAGTGCTGATGCACAATAGAACACTCTTGTCTGTATCCTGTTATGCCTCTTCACAATTCACGAATAGGGTTTCTTAGTGCTTCTCCTACCTAGCTAAGTATACACAAAGTTATGTAATATATACTGTGATCGAAATTCCAGCCATAGTTTCCACTCAAATGACTGAAGTTAATAAATTAATATTCAACTGAAAGTTAACATTAGCACATTAACATATAATGCTAACCTTTCTGATCTTTGTTCTGGCAAGGCAAAGAGACTCAATACAAGTGACTAGGATCCCTCAGGCCTTGTCAACTCTTCTCCAGTATTCAGGGAGAGGAGAAGAAACTTGGGGCAACAGCAGTATATTGAAAATAATGTTTGTGTGTATTTGTGTGTATACAGAAATGTATTATTCTGTATTGCAGACCCCAAGCAACTTCTTGGAATAGTTCTGTAGATTAGCTAGGGGCCTACCTCGGCCACTCCTCCTACCTACCCTAAAGTTAACATTAGCACATTAACATATAATGCTAACCTTTCTGATCTTTGTTCTGGGCAAGGCAAAAGAGACTCAATACAAGTTGACTAGGATCCCTCAGGCCTTGTCAACTCTTCTCCAGTATTCAGGGAGGAGGAAGAAACTTGGGGCAACAGCAGTATATTGAAAATAATGTTTGTGTGTATTTGTGTGTATACAGAAATGTATTATTCTGTATTGCAGACCCCAAGCAGATTCTTTGGAATAGTTGCTGTAGATTAGCTGGCCTACCTGGCCACTCCTCCTTACCTACCCTTTCTCCTCTAAAGATCACTAAGTATTGTCCTTAAATCTCAGGGTTTACACCTTTAAATCCCAGGGGCAGGGATGCTCCTGACAAGGCAATTCTACAGATGCCTGTAATATTTTCCCCTCTACAGAGCGAACAGCAACTTGAGAGTGTATATACGTGCATGAGATTTAAATAAAGAGAACACAGGTTGAAAGATTTAATCGTTTCAGTCCTAGAACTGCTTGCTGCAATCTCAACAGGAGCCTCGTTCATTTATTCATTCATATATGTATGTGTGTGTGCGTGTGTGTGTGCGCGCGCGCCTGTATGGGAGGCGGAGAGAGAGAGAGAGAGAGAAAGTGTCAAGAGATCAGCCATGGATCTTGTAATACAAAGTGTTTCATATTGACTTGGACACATTGGGGAACAGAAAGAATGGGCAGAAAAATTTAACAACAATGATTTAATGTTTAGAGCTGAAAAGCTGGTAACTTTCCATAAGAAGAAGGTAGTAAACAAAACAAAACAAAAATGACTTTTGCTCCTGACTGTTAAATTTTGCAGATGGCCTCATTTTATAAAAATGGCAACATCCAACTAGCCTTGGAAGCTGGTGAGTTTGTGCTTACAGCTTGTGCACAGTATATATCTAAATTTAATAAAACAGTGGCTTTGAGAAGGGATAAATCTACATAATAGTAGCTGGTTACTATTTCAGTACAGACCTCTTATGTGACCTTTTCTAATTGGATAAATGTGTGCATGTCATTTGCATAGTAATACTGATCTGATAAGAACAATTAGGTATTTAATTAACAGGCAATGAAGCATCCTTTATTTTTCACATTGTCTCCAAATATTTAGCATTTAATGTGAATTGTTTGGGCAAGTACACAGTGTGAATTGTAAATATTGTAAATATAGTGTATTTAAATCTAAGTAGTTTGGATAGTTTTTTAACAGAATATTAAATTTCAATTTATTCTAGATTTATTTACAGGAATAAACAAGCACCAAACCGTGAATGATCTCCTAACACTTCATTTACACTGTGCGCCTACACAGGTGAGGCTTAATTATCATAACTCTCTAAAGAGTTCTTAGAATGGCAGTTTGCAGCAGTATGTTGATTTATCTCTAGTGCCTTCTCTCAGAAACACTGTTCTCAATGTTCTGTAGGAAAAGGGAATGACTCAAATCTATAGCCCTGTGCAACATTCAGCCTGCTCACATGAGGGCTAATGGTGCCCTCACTAATTCAGGTTCTGCCCACTCAGCCTCTATCCTAACCATATTAAGGAGGGAAGTCTGAATGGAGCTTTTACTTGTATTCATTTGAACATAAACAAAAGCTTACACATAACTGTGCTAGTATACAAATGTGAGTGTCTATGCTGGGAAATCTTGGAGGGTCCTTACTGAGCTGGCTGACAGCTTTTCTATCTACAGTTGAGCTAGGGAGGATCTGAAAATTTCCTTTAAAAATTAGAGATATAGCTCTTTGGCCACCAAAACTCTACCCCACCATGATACCCCAAGCAGCACTTTGTTGTCATCTTCAGGCCACATCAACTGAATTAACAGAAGTAGACAAACAATAGCACAAACTTTAGTGTTCCTCAAGAGCTGTATCCAAGATGACATCAAGTCAAAAGTGAATTTCAGAGATTTTATCCTCTAAGTGCCTTTCAAGTTTGTCAGGCCTTTGAGAGTTTCATTTCTGCTCTAGTAGGGCCTGATTGTAATGACTCATTTGTTGTTATGTGTCTTCAAGTTGTTTCCAACTTAAGGTGACCCTAAGGGAAACCCATCACAGGGGATTCTGGGACTAAGAGTGTGTGACATACCCAAGGTCATCCAGTGGGTTACCATAGCCAAGTGATTAACTGAATCCTGATCTCCAGGGTAATAGTCCAGCTCTCAAACCACCACATGACACTGGCTCTCAGTGGCTCATCTACCATCCAGAAAAGTTCTGCTGGACATCTAGTAAAGGATTTGATGGAGGTGTTGCCACATAATAATGTGCTCTCACTTGTGTTTGATTATATTTGCTACTGGATTTATGCTGCCTGTGTTTGAGTCACTGACCAGATGGTCCCACCATCCACAGATCCCTACTATATCTGATTGGGCTTGACAGCTCTGGAGAAAATGTTTAGGAGTCTTTTGTTAACAGCTCAGTCCATCTTACTATTCAAGTGAGACTAGAGCTTCAACAAGAGTGCCAGACATGTAAACCAGAAAGTTTTCAAGATCATTGATCTCTTCCTTCTCCTCCTCTTGTTTCTTACCCATCTCTCCTTATTGCTCAAGGCAGGAAACAACAAAAAATTAAAATACAAAAACATAACACTGGGTAAAACACCACATAACATTAGTTAAAAGAGAATATAAAACAAATATATATTAAAAATAAACTGTTGCTAGTCCATAAGGCTCTAAGGGCGGACCAATTTTAATTGGATTATCACTCTTTTAAAGAGGAATGGCCATCAACAATCTAAATTTCAACAGAAAGTTGAATCCACACTAAAACAAGGCCAACCTGCCTAAAAGATGGGGAAAGGGCAAGACTTGCAGCTGAACAAGTGTTCAGTGCTATGACAATGAAACCAGCTTGCTGCAGAACTATATGGAATGAGTTACCTTTTTAAAATTATTTCTGTATTCACTACAAGATCATTAAATGATATTGTAGGTTCTAGAGGAAGCTCTGATAAAACTTGCATAGATGATTATCAAAAGTTACCTTTCATTTTAGTTTTTAAAATATTTCTGTATGCTTCAATAAAAAAAAAAAGCAAATATACTATTATATTTGCCACAATCCAAATTGAACTTCAAAGCAAGCCTTTAGTTCAGAAGTGGAGTATGGCTGAGAATATCACAGGCTTCTTTTGTGCCTCTCAGCAAAGAGTAGATCTGAAAGGCTGTCTTCCTAGAAGGGACAAGACATATCCCCAATTACCCTGTAACTCTACCTGGAGCTATGGCACTTCCAGAAATATTTTAGCAACTGGTAAATCTAAACTGCTGGCACTAAAGCCCTTATGATAATTTTACCTTCTGGAAGCTGTAAAAACACGGACTAAGTTTTGGAACTTAAGAATTCCCAACCAGCACTAGCATCTCGCTTTAGTATCCTAGTATTCACTGCAGAAATTTACCTGACACATGTTTCCTTTATCTTTATCATTCTAAAGCTTTTATATGGCCATGCCTTCTCTCCTTCCCTCCCTTGTTTTTGCTTCTTAGAGCTACTTCACATTACATAAGTGTAGTATTATGATTCTATTTCAACTGCCATAGCAATATCCTAGGGATATATGGGGTCTCTAGTTTGGTGAGGCATCAGAAGATCTCTCTGGCAGAAAATTCTAAATGCCTCTTCTAAACTGCAGTCTCTAGGATTCCGCAGGAAGGCACCATTGCAGTTAATGTGGAATCACAGTGTTATTATCTGTAGGATTATCTGGCCCTGCCCGGAATCCCCACTTTTCATGGGTTACCTCCTGGCAACAAGTGGGGTTCAAAATCTTTAGTTTTTGTAGGCTTGTCTCCAGACAAGGGATAAAGTTGCATGCAAATCTATAGCTAGGCAGTAAACCTTCTGCTGGGTGTGCATTTTGCCGCCCTTCATAAAAATTCAAAGACATAGCCATGTTAGTCTGCATCAGTATGTATCTTGTAACACCTTTGAGACAACTGAGAGAAAGAAGTTGGTAGCACAATCTTTTGTAGACTAAGGCTAATTTGTCAGATGTGTGGAATGTTCTGTCTATGTGTGCATGTGTTTGAATTATAAATTGTGAGCCACTGTGGTTGCTGCTTAATGCAAACTGCTTACTAGCGGTTATCTACAAGTCTCAGATTTTGGCCTGGAAATCTCAGGCCTGAGGTGGTCCTGACCTGGCCACACTAGTTGTGAAAGAGCCCTTACAGAACTGATGAAAGCTTTGGAACTAATGTACTGAAAGAAAATGTCCCATTTATAACTGATTTTTCTACAATCCATGAATGGCTCAGCCCAGTACTAAGTACAACTCAGGGGGCAGATGCTGGAGGAAAGAAACTGTGCTGCACCCCATCTTGGAGTTCCCTGATGATATCCCATTGGATGATAGAGTTGATTTCTCAAACTGGCCTGATGTCCATAAATGGGGTCCAGCATCAGTACTAAAGTAAGACGCAACTTGTAGGTCAGTCTGGTTCTGTGGAGTTGTCTTGTCCTTTGTGTCAGGCAACAAAAATAACTTAGCCTGACCTGAATCCAGGTAAAATAAGGCATGATCAATTTTTCTTCATTTGCCATTTTTTGCCACTGCACCATGTACAGGGGGACTGGAGTGCTAACTCTCCTGCTTTCTACTTCAACATAAATTTTATAAGTTGCTTTGGAACCCATGCCAGGAGAAAGGTAGGGTATAAAACCAACCAGCCAACCAATGAACCAACCAGCTAACCAACCAACCAGTCCAGGAATTACTGCACCATTTCCGCACTAGACTGTTATAACACTACTATTCCTCTTTCAACATCCTATGGAATCCTGGGGTTTGCAGTTTCGGGAGGGGCCTAAACTGCAAACCCCAGGATTCCATAGGATGTTGAAAGTGGAATAATAGCGTTATAACAGTCTAATGTGGAAATGGCCCTGGAGAATGCTTCTAAAGCCTCATTAACTGTTATCAAACAGTTCTCTCATCTTTCATTTGGCAGATTTTTTTTAAAAAAATTCCTTGCTGAAGCTAAAGAAATGCATAAACTATTTGAGCCCGCACTTAGAAGAGATGAGGAATCCAGTTCTGGTAAGCAGAGGGGGTTTGGATCTGGTGGATTCAATGCTATCTATGAGTGACCCAGCTGAATTTGGAACAGCTTGTTAATGTGGTCTACCAATCGCATAAGGTTTAAAGCTGTGAAAATACTCACAGGCATAACTGCAGAATTTATAAACATTAATTGTTGGAGTACATCATCCAGAATTAATGATTCTGATTTTGCAGGGGGAGTTATAATCTTAAAAAGGAAACTTTCCAAGGTGTGTTTAACTGAAGTCCTATCTGTTGGCCAAGATCAATTATCTTAAGAGTTATTTTAAAAAAAATGAATACTAGATTCTGGGGGATTGGGATTGTCTTCTGAAAGACAGCCTGCAAGGAGGGAAGACTTAAGACAGTGGAATTCTGTCAGGTTGCATTATAAAAGAGCTCCCATTTGTTGTCTCTTCACTTGCAATTTTTATTGGAACAACTGTGAGTGGAGGGGGCCATGACAGAAAGTCGTCTTTTAAAAAGAAGAGTATGATGCAGGGATAATCCAGCACTGACCCTGGTCATGACATATTTCAGATGCTATGACCGTGTCTCTGCAGGCAGTGATCGTATAAACATTACTGCAAACACCCTGCATTGCAGATTGCACAAGGTGATTGTACATTCGATGTGCAGCCAGGACATGATGGGTTGCATATCCAATAGGCAATCTGTCCTTGGATTAGTGTGTTTCATTTATCAGGCACTCTCCGAATTATCTATTCTGGGTTGGGCAGGAAAGGAAAAAGGACACCTATATACAGTAAAGAGGAAGCAACACAACAATAAAGCTACAGTCTTGGTTAATAATCTTCGTCCTGCATGATCTATTGTTCCAAACCAGTTTTCCCTATTCATTCCATCATGAGGGTTACAAATTCCTTTACTCTCTGCTTCAGTGACAAACATTTCAAGCCAGAGAGGGATGCTTCAATCATACAATCCTTGCGTGAATATTCATGCTATGTGTCAGGTTAATGAGACCTTAGGTTTCCCCCACTTCATGCAAAAGAGGGATGATATGACCCACCTCAGCACTGTTATTTACAGAACTGTTAGCTACACAGACTTCTTTACCATTCTGCCAGCTGTCATATATTCTCTCTTTTACTACAATGTCATGTTCTAAAAATGGGTGACACATTTTTGGGCTGATATCCAGCTATTCCTTTCGAGGATGACTTACGGAGCAACAGTCCAGATATTATTAAACTGTTTCTTAAGCTGACATTGGATTTTCATTTAAAGTGAATCTAAGGCCTTTTCCGCACTTTGTTTTTGCAACGGGGCAGAGCGTTCTCCAGCGAGGACATTCGCACTTGGGGGCAGACTGGGTCCGGACTACTTTCTGTAGTTCTGGACTTCAGCCCGCTCCGGAACGAGCAGAAGTGGTCGCTCGCTGTGCTATTGAAGACCGCTTAAAACAGGTCTTTCAACAGCACGGCGCGCTCCACTCTGTGGCTGCACTCCGGTGTAGATTTGCAGGCTTGCACCAGGCTCGCGAGCCTGCAGATCTTCCGGGGTGGGCTTTAGGCTGATGAGCTTCACCAGTTGGTGGAGAGCCTCCATCAACTGGAAGCTGCCATTTTTGTCCCCGGAGCAGTGTGTAGCGCGGCCACGCACTGCTCCGGATCAGCCTGGATCCTCCAAGGGAGCACGCCAGTCCAGTGAGTACCAGAATGGGGTGATTTCTTTGCCAAGTGCGAAAAAACCCAAAGTGTTCTTCTTCTGTCTATTACATGAACAGATAGATGATGGATTAGATTAGAGACAGACAGACAGATAGATAATATAGTAGTATAGCTAAGTATTCTTTGCGGAAGAAAAACCTATGAAATTCATGAGGTGACATTCGATAGGTGACTTGAAGTTACAAGCATGTGCACACGCGCACGCACACACGCGCGCACACACACAGTTGGAAGAGAACCGTCTGATGCTTCCTGATGTTGTACTCCTTCCACCCGTGGACTAAATTATCATGCATGGCCCGTTATTTCCAGCCGAATGGCGGATGAAGGCAGCCATACAGTGTGTCCCAAGGCCACATGAGGGTCATTGTTTCACTGTGCTAAAGCAGTTAAATTGCTCTTCATGCCCTAGTTAAACTGTAAGTATTCCCCAACCAGTGGTATAGTTTATAATAGTCACAAGTGTGTTCTCTACTGTACAGTAAATACACCTTAACATTTGAACAAGTGAGTTCATGTTTTCAGGTCAAACCAAAACTCCTGCCTGTAATTTTTGCAATGAAAGCAATTTTTTTAAAAAAGAAAATTATTGCTCACTAATGCTCTGTATAGCTGTATATAAGCTCTGCGACCCCCCCATCCAACTTGTGCAATTTTCTGGTAGGTCCAGACGTTGCCCTACTTTGTTTGTAACCCACACATGTCTTCCCACAGTTTCTTCAATCAAGAAGAAAAGAAAGAAAGAAAGAAAGAAAGAAAGAAAGAAAGAAAGAAAGAAAGAAAGAAAGAAAGAAAGACCTCCCTCTTCCTGCTGACAATATCCTATTTGTTATTGACATCTGCCTTCAAGTCAAACCTGACTTATGGTGACCTTGTTTATAGGGTTTTCTTGGCAAGACTTATTCATAGGAGGTTTGCCATTGCTCTCCTCTGAAACTGAGAGAGTGACTTGCCCAAGGTCACCCAGTGGGTTTCTATGGCTGAGTGGGGATGAGAACTACAATCCTAGCCTAACAGTGAAGCCACTATACCACAGTGGGTCCACAACAACAAGAAGTCAAAAAAGTAATAAAAGTAATAAAAACGGAAGAAATAATCGACATCAGTGAAATAGAGAAAATTATTTTGTGAGCAAGGATTCAAACCCTGGTCTGCTGAAGTTCTAGTCCAATGCTCAAACCAAACCACACTGGCTCTCCAGTGCACATATGCATGGAAGTAAGCCCCATTAAACTCAGTAAGTTTGGACTACAACTCCCAGAATGCTGGGAATGGAAACTGGGATGAGAATTCTCAAAGGTAACTTTATCAAGCTCTGGATGGGAGTGTACATGCATTTCAAGTCGGCCACACACATATCAAAACCTCTCAGCTTTTGTCTTTAAATAAATTAGGGATAAAGGCAAAGGAATGATCAAATATGTACAGATTTCCTGCAGGGAATATGTCAGTTTAGACATGTAGGGCTTGCAACTTGACCTTCCAGCAAAATGCCTCTTGGCAAAATGCCCAGAAGTTTTATATAGCTACCAAGGATTGCTTGTTAAACTGTGATATTCTGGGAGTTATCTTTTCCTGAAGGCAAGGCTGGAATTAACCACTTCCCCACATAGTAACTTTGCGCTTCCAAGCTTTTGGTGGGGCGGCTGCCCTTTCATATTCTAATGTTTTGCTGCAGCAAACTTAACCTGAGCAAGTGAACTTTCAGGAATGATTGACTGGTGGGCACAAGTAAAACTGATCAATTGACCGACTCAAAATGACTGAGGATTTAATTGAAATAGTCTTGTTGCTGAAACATAAACTGAGCATAAACTATACAGAACTTGAAAAAGTTCCTTTTTGGGATCCCAGTTCTCAGAATCTCCCAACTTTTGGAGTTAGAACCCACAAGAAGAACTTTTCTAAAGTCTGATTTTATTACATACTCATGTATTTTCACAATTGTTCACTTGTTTTTTCAGATTATTTCCTTGCATTTATATTTCTGTCCTGCTTTCCCCCATCACATCACCCACACCATGGCTCACAAGAGATAAAATAATATCACATATTCTCCAACTGTCCTGATACGGCAGGGATGCTCCTGATTAATCTTTTTGTCATACCACTTTTTCAGCTGCTTTTAAAATGTCCCAGTTTCTCTTCTCCCATTTTCTCCCTTTGTCTTCAGCTTACTTCAGTTGCTGCAAACTAAGTTCAAGGTGCAAAGTAGTTAACTAAGTTAGCAGGGAGGAGAGGAGAGAAGGAATCTTGTCCTTCCCAGTAGGCTCAGGTAAAAGCAAACTGCTGCAGTCTCCCCTAGATTGTGTATTCTTCCTCATTAATATCTTTTGCCATCTCATGTTGCTTGGCCACACAGCTTTCAACCCAGCTTTCCCAGCTTTCATCTGTGAAAAACTGGAATCTAGAACTGGAATCTAGAATATTAAGCTATATAAACATTACAAGAATGAACATTAAAACTGGGGTGGGAAAATGCCAGGGATTGTGAGGCCGCATTTGTGGGCTGCAGGTTTTGGGAGTAATGTAGCTATGCCTTCTCCAACCTTGGATTTTTTAAAAATCAAATTTTTCATTCCAAAGACTCCCACTAAGGAGTGTGGAGACCAATTTTGCCATCTTTTTGCATCCCCCAGGAAAGACCTGTATTTATCCAGGAAGTTGATTGAGACTGGACTTCCTGCTTATTTTCTTGTTTTTCATAAGCCTCTCCTGAATCCAGAAAAGCCTGTGATAGGGTGGGAGCAAAAACATAGGAAAATTGTTTTGAATGGAGGAAAATTGTTTTGAGTGGAGTGGAGCCCTGGGGGAGGAGACTGTGGGGCTACAAAAAAAAGTGCAAGTGCCTGTGTTTGGGTGTACATATAGCTATCCCTGCTCTAAAAAAAAAGCAGCACAATATCCTAAAATCAACAGCTGGTATCCTTTTGGGAATTTATGACACAGCAAGATGACTTATGATTGCACAATTTAGGACTGCAGCATTGTGAAATGATCATATTCTCAGGAGCGGAGTGTTGTTGTAGCTGCACCATCAGATCCATTGCAAGTAGGGGGTGGGTGGGTGCAAGTAGTGCAGCCCTTGCGTCATAGTTGTGATGATACAACCGCATGGCACTTTTCAGGACAGCCTGTTTTTGTGAAATGACATAACAAGGAGAGTAGGGGCAATAGCTCCAACTGTACCATTGGACACTGGTAATCTATGACAGAGGGGAAGAGGAAAATCACGAATGGCCACCTTTTATGGTCCCTTGTTGTACTTGTGGGAACCTCGTAGCACAATAGGATATCTTGTGCAGGGCATCACTTGTGCATCACTGCAGTTGTCTAACATGGTTGCACATCTGTTGGGAACACTTTGTTGTGTATTACTGCATGGTGAGGGATTGGACTCAATGGCCCTTGTGGTCTCTTCTAGCTCTATGATTCTATGATTGAGCCAGTGAGGTAGCTCTGCATTGTAAATTATACATTGTGGCTTGTGAAACAGGACTTGGTCAATGGTTTCCCAAACTTGCAGATGCTTGGTAAGACAAAAATGCTTTCCTTTACTTATATCTTAAAATATTAGTTTATTATCTGACAGCTTGCTAGTACATATACAACAGACAAAAACTTTCTTTGAAAACAATCAGAAACACTTTTTAAAATATACATGCAATTATAATATTCATATATAGTAGCTATTGATAAGTGGACCTGCAGCTAAATGTTGCCATGTGGAGTGTTCTAGGTCAGTGCCCTCCTCTAGAACACTTGATTACATATATTGCTCCCCTTTCTTCCACCCCACAGCCCAATAATTATTCACTGTTCTGTGGCCAATGAATACACTAGATTCTTACTTGGCTATTTTGGTGATTTCTTTCTTCTTTAGGGTTTTTTCTTTAACACTTTTTGTATTTTTGCAAAGCCTAGTAACATCTTTCTCTTGGACATGGGTAGTGCTTTTTTGGCTACATAAGTAATAGTACTCAAGTCTGAGCACCAGAAATGGAATGGTTGAATATACCCTACATGTTCCATTGAGAAGGGAATTTGAAAACAATGAGCCCACTATTGAAAATGTCCTGTCCTTAATGAGTGAAAACCTCACTGTCAATAGTGGCATCAGAATAAAAAATTATCCTAATGTTCTTAACATCCACAAGGGAACATATGGGGAAATGTACTCACTAATTTAGTTAAATCTTGAAAAAGTGGCCATGCCGGCAGAGGAATTCTGGGAGTTACAGTCCATAAAGCAATTTTTCCTTGCCCTAAGCTATTAAGGACATTAAAGACAACACCCAGCACCTTCAATGCCACTATGAAAGAACAAGAATGACTAGTTGATGTTTCCATACTTACTTCAAGAGCAGCACCCTGTACAGAACATTGCTGCTAAGAAGTGATCACCATTATTAGTAATCCTGTCATAAAGTTGCATTTCAAATCATGCTAACTAAGTAGTAAGCCCCACTGAACTCAGAGAAGCTTATTTCTCAGTAAGGAGATTTATAATGATGCTGCACGTGTGGATGACATGTGAAGAGAGAGGCAAAGTTTATCGTGTTTATGTCACTCCCTCTTGTTATATTCCTTCCACGTGTGAGAATGTCTAAAGGGACCTCATACAGAGAAACAGTGCCATGGTATAATTAAAATAGCAGACTAAGAGCAGGGACAGCTGGATGTAAATTCAAATTACTCATAGGGAAACTTTAGTCATTCATTGCCTTACAGTTGAACCTACCTCACAGATTTGTTATGAGGATGAAATTAAAGGAAGATAAGGGTATTATAAAATGCAATGAACAGATAACAAACTAGAAAAAAACAAACAGCCATCTCTGATTCTTTCTCCCAGCACTATTTCATGCTGCTATGTGGTCCCCAGCCTAGAAGGACCCTTGTAATATGTCATCTTCCCATTGCCCCTTGAATCCTTTATCAAAATCCACATATTTAATAAGTGCTTATCTTGATCCCCTTGGCTCATGTTACCTGGACCTGAACTTCTGCCTGATTGCACTGTACTCCATCCATGTAACTTAAGATCTGTTAAAGATCTATTTGCCCTTCCTTCTCATAACCACCTCATGTTGAGTGCTTGGAAAAGTCACTTTTTGCGACTATAGTTCCAGGAACCCTCCAGACAACAATGCCATGTTTTTGATCACCCATTCTTAGATGCACATTAATACACTTTTGAGCCAAAGACTACACTGAAAACTTCAGAGATGTGCAAAATCTCAACCATATCTATGTCCTGGCCTTCACATTGATCCACAATGTGCAGATTAAGTCAGTTTGCTCTGAAATGCAAACTGAACAAAATCTTTGAGCACCCCTAAGTATGCCCCAGGCATTTCTATAGAATTCCGTCATCTTTGTTTTCTACAGCGATGACTATTATCTGTTTCCCCTTGTGCATTCATACATGCAAGAATAATATGCAGGTCAGTCACTCACTATATGCTAGTAGAATCCATCACTATAGTTCATGGTGCAGTTGCAAAATACACCCCTGTAGATACCTGAACTATAGCTTAAGGTGAAATAAAAGCCCCTCCCAGTACAATTATTTACCAGTACATTTCAGAGAAAGGAACTGGCAAAACCATCTTTGAGTTTTGCTTGCCTAAGAAAAGCCTATGAAATTCATGAGGTTCACATAAGTCATAGGCAACTTGAAGTTGCACTTGTACACACGCACGTACACGTGCATGGACACACACACACACACACACACCCCTTTTGCTGTCTACCTTGTGAAACATTTATTATTTTGCTTGCCAGTAGTTTTTCTGCTGCTTGTATTTTTTCTTTCTGCAAGCATGGACCCTGTTTTCTATCTGTGCTTCTTGCTCACTGGTACTTTCCCAATCCTGTTAATATATATGTGACAAACCTTTGATGGGTTATTTTCAGTCTAAAATGTCTCAAGACTTTTAAAGTGTCCTATGTTCCGACCTTATCTCTATATGATAGATTCCAGAAAATAACTGTGGCCCTGAGTGTCATTTAGATGACAAAAAGAAAATGGCAGAAAGCGTTTTGGGGGATTTCACAGATGCTGCAAAAAGCTGTCTGCTTGACAATAATACCTACCAAGAGCAAAAGTAAAGAGAAGATTTCAGAAGGAGAAGAGTAGGCAGAGATATATTTAGTTTGTGTAAAAATAAAAATATAGCCCATTTCTTGAGCCAAAGCAACCAAAACTCTACCATGGGGAGGGGGCACTGAAATAAATTATGCAAGTTTAGCAAAATTTGTTCTTCATTTTGCACAGTTTATTTCATGATGTAATAATCAAGTCATGTCAATGAGCCTCCAGGTGTACCAAGTGACAATTACTGAGTAACAGCAGCTCATCGTACATCTCCAAAACCTCTGGCAAAGAGGATTGTCAATCCTGGTGTGTGATAATGGGGCTTCCCATTATCTAGACTTAGTTAAAGGGGGATACTTCCCTCTTCAGGTAAACCAAGGGTTAATGAGGTGTTGGAATTAGATTATATTTTAGTGTGGGTCAACATAACAGGTCACAGGGTGAGAACTGACCAACCACAAGGGAAGAGGTGGGCATCTTCGGGATGCTTCGAGATGCTTCTTGGGAGAAGTTATAAAACTTCTGGGAGGCCATGTGGCCGAGAGAAGAACAAAGAGAGAACAAAGGGAACATCCGAGAGATGGGATCTGTGCCAGTAACAGGCTGCAGGCCCCATGCCTCGCCTCCTGGCCACATTCCTCTTAGAACATCTAAGCCTATGAACATCTGTGAGTACTAGAATACAGTAGTTAGCCGCGTTAGGCTTTTAATTATTTTGGAGTGGCTGATCTAAAGAATGTATCTGTTTTTGTAACTATTTGTAACTTAAGCGTACCTGGGAGGGGGGAGCCTCTCATGTGTATTATTGTCTTGTTTATTTGCATGCCTTGAATAAATGCTTTTCTGTAAAACCTTTGTTTCCTCTCCATTCCCACGCTATCCTTCGGCACACGCTAGATATGACTTCTCTCACTCAGAAGGGGGGAGGTGAGAGGGAAGGAAAGCTCCTTAGCATAGAGATTGGTAATCCACTGAGCAGGGTCCCGCTGTACTGCTCAGGTAGTCAGAATTCAGCGGGTGGTGGTAGCATAATTAATAACGCTGGAGGAATTACCAGCCTTTTTCAAGGATGAGAGCCAACCTTGGCAGGCTGGCATGAACTCCAGTATGACATGGTGGCGCAGTGGTTAAGTGCCGGTACTGCAGCCACAAGGCTGTGAGTTCAATCCTGCCGGGCTCCAGGTTGACTCAATCTTCCATCATTCTGCGGGTCAGTAAAATGAGTACCCACCTTGCTGGGGGCAATTGTAACACATTGTAAACTGCTTAGAGAGCACTTAGTTGATAAGCGGTATAGAACTACACATGCTATTGCTATTGCTATTGATCTTCATTTGGTGGTGAGATCTATACTTTTTCTGGTCAGCCTAGGACATACTTTCATCAACAGAAGAGGCTGAACGTTCTGGAACTAACTAAGGCCATTTCCGCGCTACACTGTTATTCCACTTTCAACATCCTGTGGAATTCTGGGATTGTAGTTTACTGAGGCTACAGAACTTTCTGGCTGAAAATTCTAAATGCCCTTCCATAAACTGAAAATCCCAGGATTCCATAGGATGTTGAAAGTGGAATTATAGCACTATAACAGTCTAGTGTGGAAATGGCCAAGCAGAACATCCTGGAATTGGAAAATTTACCTCAATGGACTACCACTTCCAGATTCCCCCAATCAGTACAGCCAAGGAAGGATTCTGAAAGATGTAATGAGATAGTAATACTCACAAAACTTGCTAACAAGAGAATGCTTTACAAATGTCTGAGGGTTTTTTCATCCTAAGTCAACATATCCAGAACTAGTTGTACTAATGTCATGAAAGGCTTTGACAACACAGCAACCAAGACTGGGAATGTAAGGAAAAACTTCACTATACCCTCTTAACAAGAACAAAAGACTACATATTACAACTAAGTTGCCACCTTTTAGCAATAATAATAATAATAATAATAATAACAACAACAACAACAACTGAATGAATGGGCACTGTTGAAACATTTGGTAGTTCAAGTTACTCATCTTTCAGATGCTTCCCAGTAACACCATTCCTAGTTCTTGGTTTCATACATTGCTCATCCCTTGAGTGAGCCTGAAGTAGCAATGTGGATCCATCCTAAAGTTTCTGTACTGATGCATATTGGATTCTTTACAAGCATACATTAATCTAATCCAGTATGTAATTTACCAGATCCTTAGGGGTACCTGAAGTTGACAAGTCAATGGTGAAAGCACTACTCTCATCAGAACAATAGACCGAGACTTGTGGTACTTCTGTTTTCAGTTGCAAAGTTTGGAAAAGTTACTGGCCGTGCTGCTGGCAGTGGGGTGTTCCTAGAACTTAGAGTTCAAAAAAAAAAAAAAAGGCAATTTTTTCCAAGTTCTAATCAATGTCCGGAAAACCTTAAAAGTTAAGCCAAGTATTTTTTCAAAATGAACATCAAAGCCTTGCCAGTAAGATGATTTGCAAAGCAAGAAACATTTATTCTCTGACGATGGCCTGTTAACATGCTCCTGACTAAGACAGTGCCACATGATTGATGATGCAGCTGCTCAACTCTTGTCTGACAGATCTATATTCTGGAGGCTAAGCAATTTCTGCAGCGGAGAACATGAGTTTAAAGCACTGCTGCTTTTTACATCTTGGCTACAATTTTAAATACAGTTAATGGTTCTTGTCAAATGTCTCACACTATAAAGAAAAGCTGACTTTAAAAAAAAACTATATATGAGAGAATAAAGAAATTACATTTTCTGACATCAGTTTTATTTTCACCTATTTTGATTTTTTAAAATATTACATTTGGCTTTTGTAAATTCTGATGCGTATTCAGCCAACAGTAAGAGTACAATTGACTGGGAACAAATTTCATAGAAATGTCTGTCCAACTTATGCAGTCCTAAAGCTCTTCTAGAGGAGTTTCTGATGGATTAGCATTGCAGATTTACAAAACTCATGACAGGTTATTTCCACTCCTCAAAATATTCCATAGCAAGCTTTAAAGTCTTTGTATATCCCTCCCCCTCCTCCAGTGTAAGGCTTTCACTTTGGAAAATGAGCAAATTTGTCTTTATGGAATCTGGCTTCAACAAATCTTGAGAATGGCATTATCTCCAACTGTCCTGCTTTGCCAGGGACAATGCCAGTTAAACATTTGTCATTTTTCAGATGCTTTTTAAATGTTCTAGTTCCTCTCTCCTCCTTACATTTTCCCCCTTTGTCCTGGCTTTCTTCAATTGCTGCAAATTGAGTTTAAAGTGCAAAAAGTAGTTTGCATTTAATTAACTCAGGAGTGGGGAGAAAATAGGAGGGGTGGAATCTTGCCCTTCCCAGGCAAAAGCAAACTGCTGCAACCTCTCCTAACCTATGAATTCTTTTGTGTTAGTAATTCTTGCCATCTTGTCCACACTGTGTTGTTGGAGGATACACATGTCCTGATTGCCATTTGTGAAATCCTGGAGCGTATGGAATGGTTAGCTGACTGCATGGTTATTTATCGCCAGTTTCTGAAAATCATTGACTTCTGCTTTGATTAAACTGTACCTTCTTTTGGTTGTATCAGGATGGCCACTTTCATTTTGGCCCAAAGGAAGACACACAAATGGTCATGTATTAATTTGTGTGTAACTTAAATGGAAACAAGCCCTTAAATGAGAATGGGAAATGCTATGACCAGATGACCAAGCTACCTGCTCAACTAGTAGCTGTGCAAGGGCAAATTTAAGCCCTCCTTTCTGAAAGATTCTGATCATCAAACCCAGATTAATTTTTACAACCAGGCTATATAGCCCTCAAAATAGGTGGCACTTTCTGAGGACAGTCTTCTGTAAAGTAGAACACATGGCCATCATATACTGGACTGTGAACTGGCTTATCTTCTGCCCAGTGCTGCATGCCACCTACTAGTGTCTCTTGTGTTGCTTAACCTTTTGGCCTCGGTATGAAAATCTGATGAAATCAGCTTCTTGACCCCAAAAACCTCCACAAATTTATGCCACAATAAATGTATTAGTCTTTAAAATGCCACAGGAGTATTTAGGTGTGTTATTTTGGGCTCTGCAGCATGTTATCACAGTAAGATAAACATCGTAAAATGAAACTGTTTATGAAAACTAACATTTTAATCCCATATTAAAGTAATCATAATTCAAAAAACTCAAAGGGGCAATTATACAACAAGGCTTTTGGACAAAAAATGCCTGAAATACCTGAGGGATAATATTTAAAGATCTTATCCTAGTGAATTAGTTGATATCTTGGGGATGCTCCAAGTGTCGTATTTGCTTGATCTGGTTCAATAATTTCCTTTGGCATCTACCATAGCTCACAGGAGTAATCACCGTTCACTGGAACTCAGCCAGAAAGAAAGTTAATAGTTATTTTTATTGAATAAATAGCAGGTTGTAAAATGGAAGTATGAACCAGTGCTGTGCAGCCTCCATACACTTCAACGTAGCTTGCAAAACAAGCTGTATAAACCCTGTTGAAATGGATATGATCGTATCACCTTAGTAATATGTGGACGGCACCCAAGATTTGCTCTTAAAGCAGCGGCAGATTGTAGATTCAGTGCAGTGAGGGGGGAAGGAGTGTCTGTCCCCTGAAAGAATTGGGGTCCCTCTGTTGTGTCCACAAGAGGCCTAGATCTTAAAGGAATGGTCACAGTTACAACTACCAGTATGAATTAGTATAAGCTGTCATGTTAACTTACTTCCATAGGCCTTCTAAACAACAACAACAACAAAATACTGCATGCCTATGCAGCTGTTAAATTCTCTGCAACATAATTCAGCAACGTAGCATACTGTACACACCCTGGGATCATCACAAGTTCACTGAACTAATCTCCCAGGCAAAATACCGTGAGGAAATTTTTCTGAATGTTAGTAAGACAAACAGGTTTGTCAAAGAGTTTACAACCAAGAAAGGAAAAAATGTAACTTATTCAGAACTTGGAAAAGGTACCAAACAATTGCCATGCTGTCCTAAATGCAATTGCTGGTCCCAACTAGAGTGGATTCATTGAATCGTAATGAAAGTTGACTTGTGTGTTTTCAGTTGAATCAATGGGTATAACATTTGGATTCAGAACCCCAAATTAATTATTCCTAGTCTGAAATGCATATTCCTTAGCAAAATGAAACAAAACAATTTTTTTTAGGTACATGATATCACCAGAATGCAATAACATCTCATTTTTAAATCAGTCTGCCCAAAATAACACTGACTAAAAATGATTCTTCTCACATTCACCTGAACAACATGTAACCCATTATACTTTCTTCTGAGGCAGTATGTTTTAGATTGGGATTCAAGATTAATTAATATAATTTTTAATAAATGCTGAGGACCTTTCCAAATCATAAAACACAGGGACAATAAAAAAACATTTTTTTCATCTGTTGAGTTTCTCAAAGAAAATATGTGCGTGTGGGCATAAATCTTCTGAACACAGCGTATCAATGGTTGCCTAGTAACTATATTGTTATGATTCAATTTTCAATTACATTGTGTGCAATGATTTTTGTTCATTACACAAGAACGAAATTAAAAACCAGCTTTGCCAATGTGTTCAATTACCATGTATGTAGATAATCAATCAAAATAAAGTATGGGAATGGTCAGTCTGCCATACTTCTCTGTGTGAGAGAAGGGAGACCAAATCTTATTAGGATATGTTGGGCATTTCAGGATATGTATGTGAATTTACTTTTCTTTTCTTTTTTCTTTTTTGCCTGATCTACTATGTGAGCAAATTCCCTCATTAAAGTATCTGAAAGTGGAGATGATTTTCCACTACACTGAGAATTGTAGATCCATTTAAATGAAAAGTCAATTTTAAACATATGTGCAGTGCTGATATATTTCTCTGTAGGCATCTTTTACATTACAGTATGGCATAAAGTCATGACAGCTAGTTCCCAAATGACCACTCAGTTAGCAAACTTCCTTCCTCACACAGAATTTTTGGAAATCTTTCAAATTCTTCCAATATATATTTTAGCACCAGGCTATGATTATATACCCTGTTTTAGAACCATACTGGAATTCTCTTTGGGACTAGAATCTTCCTTTCCTCGCCATTTGAACTAAAGTTTATTTTAAAAAATAAACCCACATATACATACATACTTTCAGTGTGATGTAGCAGCTCACTTGTTGCACTATGGGAGACCAGGGATCCTGGAGAGAAGTGACTAGTGGGGTGCAACAGCATTCTGTCCTGGGCCCAGAGCTATTCAACTTCTTCAACAATGACTTGGATGAAGGAATAGAGGGCATGCTGATCAAATTTGCAGATGATACCAAATTGGGAAGGGTTGCTAATACACCAGAGGACTGGACCAAATTTCAAAATGACCTTGACAGATTGGAGAGTTGGGCCAAAGCTAACAAAATGAATTTCAACAAAAAGAAATATACGGTCCTACACTTAGGCAGAAAAATGGAATGCACAACTACAGGATGGGGGACACATGGCTGGATAGCAGTATGTGTGAAACGGGATCTAGGAGTCTTGGTAGATCACAAGCTGAACATGAGTCAGCAGTGTGATGTGGCAGCCAAGAAAGCCAACGCGATTCTTGGTTGCATCAATAGGAGTATGATGTCCGGATTGAGGGAGGTAATGGTACCACTCTATTCTGCATTAGTTAAGCCTCATTTGGAATACTGTGTACAGTTCTGGGCACTTCAATTCAAGAAGGATATCGACAAGCTGGAACATGTCCAGAGGAAGGCAACCAAAATGGTGAAGGGTCTGGAAGCCATACCCTATGAAGAACGGCTTAGGGAGCTGGGTATGTTTACTCTGCAGAAGAGAAGGTTAAGAGGGGACATGATAGCCATGTTTAAATATCTGAAGGGATGTCATGTCAAGGAGGGAGTGGATTTGTTCTCTGCTGCTCCAGAGACTAGGACAAAGAGCAATTGATTCAAGCTGCGGGAAAGGAGATTCCACTTGAAACTAAGGAAGAACTTCCTGATGGTCAGAGCTGTCCAGCAATGGAACATGCTGCCTCGGAGTGTGGTAGAGTCTCCTTCTTTGGAGGTTTTTAAGCAGAGGCTGGATAGCCATCTGTTGGGAATGCTTTGATGGGTGTTGCTGCATGGCAGGGGGTTGGACTGGATGGCCCCTGGGGTCTCTTCCAGGTCTACGCTTCTATGATTCTAGTGTTCAAATCACCACTCAGCCATGGAAATACAGTTGGTGTCATTGGATAATTTACACTCTCTCTTAATCTCAGAGGGAGGCAGTGACAATCTTGCCAAGAAAAGCAGATCATAGCATTGCCATAAGTTGGAAATGATTAAAAGCATACCGCCACAACAAATAGTTTTTATTAGCCAGAATGGTACTTATATATTCAAGTTTTTCAAAAACACCTTTTACTTTAGTATGAAGTCAGGGAAACATCTGCCAGCCATAAGTTAGTCATGTGGTTAAGGAATTTTCTTCATTGTGTGTATATGTGTGTGTGGAGGTAGGAGAAGCAGACAGAATCTTTTGCACTGTAGTAGTTAGGCACCCATTAAATTGTGAATATTTTGGGGACAGCGTCTAACAAGACTGAGACCGTCATTCCCATCCTAAATATTGGCCCAGCCCTGAGTCATGGGCCTGGAGTTTTGCAATGGGATTACTAGTTGAAGTAGATCACAACCACTATGGGAGAGTATATTGAGGATTGCCTAACTATGCATGTAAATATGTGTTTGGTTTAAAGTCGAAGGCTTTCACGGCTGGAATCCATAGGTTGTTGTGGGCTTTCTGGGCTTTGAGGCTGTGTTCTATTAGTATTTTCTCCTGACGTTTTGCCTGCATCTGTGGCTGGTATCTTCAGAGGATCTCAGATCCACTGAAGATGCCAGCCATAGATGCAGGTGAAACATCAGGAGAAAATACTAATAGAACACAGCCTCAAAGCCCAGAAAACCCACAACAACCTATGTTTGGTTATTCCCTTTTTTTTTTCTAGATGACCAATTTATGCCTTAACAGATTAGTTTTAGGTGCTACAGTGAGTGAAGGTCACAATGGTACATATTATGTGGACAAAATCAGTGCTATTGAATATTTTGGATGGGTTCATGGTCCCCAATGGAAATGGAAATCAGCAGAAATGGGGTAGATGGATGACTACAACTGAGTGAACAAATATGCTATCCACTTATATAGAAACATCTTTAGATACAATCCAGGTTCTTTTTCTTTGTTTCTATGTATTGATAACCAATTTCTTAGAATCATAGAAACAGAAAAATACACAGACAGATAAGAAAAATCAAACCCTCCACACTCTATATGGCATTGCATCACTATGTTGACTTATTGCCTCTGTTTTAAAAATTAAGATCTCTTCCAAGAGATGTATGACAATATTTTCCTATGGTTCGTTGCCAGAAATGTAAATAAATAAAAAACATCTGAGCTCTGGGCAGCACTTGTCAAACAGGACACACACATTTCTCCTTTTGCTTTGGACACCTTGTTTTCCTAGCACTGAATCTGAACAGCTCTCATAGAATTATTAAATCATAAGAAAAATATGGTTGGAGGCAGACATGGCTTTCTTTCAGAGATACAGAAACGGTCTGAAAGAAGAATTATTGTACTGTCATCCCTCTTTAGTTTCTGAAATTTTGTATTATTTCAAGAACTTGTACAACTTGTTTGAGCAGAAGAAAGAACGGGACTAGTAAAGTGTGCATATACATCCTGAAAACCAAAACCTATTACTAATCCCTTTGAGTTCTTTTACAAACTATTGTCTAGCTCTAGTCTCTCTAACCTGCAAAAGGAAGAATCCCACAAAAAGTGAACTTGAGCCACTAATTAGGAGCATCAATAGTGAAGGTGACATTAGAAATCCAATATGTCCCCATGGAATCCTGCTTAGACTGACAAACCCATTTTCAAAGTCTCACAGTTTCTGAATTGGCAAGACTGTTTTTTTTTTTTCCATGGGACTTAATGCAAAAAGTACATGTTGGCCAGTAACCAAAGATGGCCCTGTAATCAATTTAAACATCTTTTCCCCACATCTTTGTGTGAGCTTAATGTGTGTGTCATCAGAGTAGTCTTGTTATCTCTGATATCCCTAAATTGATTAATTGGCTCCAGAGCAACATACTTGTTGTAACATCACTTAAAAGAGAGTTGGGTAACTGAATGGAATTCTATTTTCCTCACGTGGACTGAATAATCAGAATGCGCTCTGCTCTCAGTGGCAACAACCTCCCAAGTTAGTCATCTTTTCTGCTCCCAACCTCTGACTTAAACAGAGGAAGGCATTTGTCTCCAGGGCAGCAGATGCTGACAGGCAGCAGGGGTAGATCCTAATTTGTCCTCCTGAGCTCCTTCGGCCTTTCCATTCTACTGGAGGACAGTGCTGTGTGTGCCACACAGCCTATCTGCCACCCCCTAAATTGGGCTTGGTGCACTCAGATGTGGTGGAGGAATCAATCCCAGTCCCAATCCCAGTCCAATCTACTCTGTTTCTGCATGTGGCATGTATATTTGCCAACGTTTCACTGATGAAAACCAGGACACAAGTGGCCAGGTAACATCAGAGTGTGGCCAGGACAGCAAAAGTTATTAATGAAGAAGAACAGACTAACTAGGACAGGCTATACTAGTTTGAGTTTGCCTGAGCCTACTGGGAAGGGGAAGATTCTGCCCTGTTTCTACAGTCATCCCTCCACATTTATTAGGGTTAGGGGCACAGGACCCCCATGAAAGTGAAAAAAACTGTGAATACCTCTAGGCCCTCCCAAATCATATTTAACACTCAAAAAGTATGATTACCATATTCAACCCACCATGGATTCCTTTGAGGCATCAGGATTCCTTCACAAGGCAGAAGTGTGTAGCTAGTGGGGCTTTCCTGCCACCTCTACTGCTGCCCCACACCATTTTTAAGAGGGGCTTACAAGCCTCGTTCGCAGTTTCTCAGTCTCATGAAGCTTGCAGTCCCTATTAAAAATGGGATAGGGAAGCAGCAGAAGTGACAGCAAATAATCTGTGAATAATCAAATCGACTAAAGTGAAACCTGCAAATGTGGAGGGCTGACCGTACTTTCTTCTCCCGCTGCTGATTTAATTGACTGTAAACTGCTTTTACATTTTGAAAGCAGTTTGCAGCAACTGAAGTAAGCTGATGACAAAGGAAGAAAAAGATAGGAGGAGACAGAAAGTTGGACATTGTAAAAGCGGTTGAAAAGGTGGGATGATGGATTAACTGGAACTATCCCTGCCACATCAGGATGGTTGGGGAATACAGATATGGAGGAAGCATCGTCATATCCTTTGCTTCAGGCAGCAAAATGTTTTTGGCTAGTGTACAAGTGCAGCAGAAAATTCACTGAAAATTCTTTAGCTTGCTTCTCCGTTGTCAACCGAACATGTTCTGCTATTTCTGTTATTGATGGAGATGCAGCAAATTCAGCATCTGTGAATGGCAGTAGGAAATCTTACACGTTCTTACACCTGTGCACTGGCACTGTAAGACAACATGTGGTTTTCTGAAACATGCCAAGCAGAGAATTAGCTTTGCATAGGAATATAGTCCCTTGTTTATATCATTCTCATGCTGGAGAACAAAAACTGGCAAGATTTTTTTCATTTGACGAGTGAGCAGCTTTTGTGCATTTTTGAAAAAGTATTTGATTTTGCTGAGCATCTTTCATTTGGCACAAAAATGATTTTAACACAAATTGTGATTGCTGTTGCTTTGCTACATGCATTTTAAAAAGCAGAAACCACAATGGATAGCTTGTGTCTTCTTTATCAATAATCCTGTCCTTCTGTGTTTGATGTGCATCTGCTTAACAAAGGGAAAAAGAATCACTTTTATAGAGCATCTTCTTGTGCAAATTATGGAGAAACTTATGTGAGGAGGTGTTCACCATTTTGCCATTGCATAGGAGGCCAAAAACAAAACAAAACAAAACAACAAACAAAAAACCAACAATCCCTAGTCCTCATTATCAGTGCTGCAATTTCAGAAGGGTGTCTTGACTTCTCTGGACACCCTTTGTTTTCAAGGGCCAAAAATGTAGGATATATGTATATGCCTTTATTCTTGCAGTAAGCATTGTCTTTGAATTCATCATCATTTGTCTGGTGCTTGGTTATAATCTGGCCCAGTGTGAGATACCTGCTCCATGAATTAAATGTGCTGATGGTTGCTAGGTGATTTGCTTTATCCGCTTGGAAATTCTGCTGTCTGATATTGATGACTAGGTAGCAGAACTCTCCATGTTTGTGCCTTTGGAGCATGTAACATATGTACCTTACCAAAGTTTAATGACGCTGGGACATCTTGCAAAATGAATAAAAAGCAACGTGTGAGATTAATAGGATATTCAGCTTATTTCAATGGAAGCTTTAGCTGTGACAAAATACAGTGGCCCCTTCCACTGAGCCTGGTAGGTTGGCTGGGGAGACATTATAGCAGTGCTGCAACATAAGTCCTGATTTCCTCTGGTCATTCATATACATCTGAACCCAGAATATGCTTGCAACCCAGAAAGCTGGAAATAACTTGGGTCTAGCCTTCTAAAAGAAAAAATGCCATTTACCCTCTTATGTAGGGATGTATGAATCTATTTATGTATCTGTCATTTTCACTGCTCATGGGAACATTTTAAAAGGTCAAGAAGTCAAAAGTGTCTCCCTCTCCCCAAAACACTCTGCAAAACATAGCCCAATAAAGCTCCAGCACTGTACCATGGAAATTTCAAGTGTATTTCCACCACAAGTAGCATTGTTTGATGTTAGTATTGCCTCCCGACAAACTGATTCAAATAAGAGCTGTGATGTGATCCTAAGCATTCAAGTGAAGTTTCACTTTCATAGGACGCCCAGGAGGCAGGAAATGTATTCCCCAGTGCCAACTAACCCTGTGAATTCCAATGCATCTTTAGAAGCAATTTCCATCACAGATCTGCTCAGACACCTGCTGGGCAGATATTTAGCAACTCACTATTTAGCAACACACTATTGACCTCTAGATATTTTCAGTTTAAGAGAACAAACATGGAGACCATCCTCTAAATTGAAATTCTAAGTCCCTGGGACATGTCAACAATGCACGCCTTTCAGGCTTTTCTACTGTCTTTTATTTCCAACTCGATAGCAGTTACAGCGATAATCTACACCCAGTTGTGGCCAGTGGCTTCCACAGAGTATCCATTCTGGACTTTATTCCAGCTCTCTAAGGTACTGAATCTATTTTGGAGATAAGATCCAGCACTTTAGATAGATCCTTTAAAGGCATCAATTAAACCCAGAGCGGATTCTGACACGGAAGCCACCAGCTGCACTGCTTGCACTAGAATAAATACCATTCTTTCTAGTTACACTCCATTTGATAGCTGGTATTAGTACCTAATCCTTAAAAAGTTGTTTGTAATTAATTTCTTACTTGGAAGGAAGAATGCTTGTAAAACTGTATAACCTCTGGTAAGCATGGTACCATGATTTGACCAGACAAACAGGTCCCATAGATTTAGTATAAATGGGAGATAAGCAACTCTGCACAAACACATTTGTTATCACATATTTCTAGATGAGTCTTCAGAAAAATCCTCTCTTCTCTCTTCTAGTTTTTCTAGGACTCTGAAGGAGCTGTTGTATAAATTTGACTCTTAGAAGAAGCATTCAATAAAATCCTGAGTCCTAGGATGGCAAACATTTCCACTGACATTAGCCAGATCTCTCTCATGTTCTGCACAGGGAAAAAGAAGGATTTATAAGTTGATCTTCACTGGAGCACAACCAACAGTCCAAAACCATTTCTTCACTGCCTTTTCTGTCCCCTACTTTCTGAAATGTTTGGTGCAGGTGGAGAGGGGACAGCTGTCGGCCATATGGGTCTGTGCAGAGCTTAGAAAAGTTGCTTCTTTAGAACACAGCTCCAGAATCCCCCAGCCAAAATGGCCAGTGATAGTCAATGCTGAGGAGTCAGGGAGAGTGAAGCCCCATGACATCAGGAGGGTTGGATGATTCCAATCCTGATACAAAGGCATAAGGCAAAGAACAGTAAAATACCTTCAGTAACAAAGCCAGGATAATACTTGAAAGATACCATTATTATTTTTTCATCAGCAACCTGTGTATTTTTAATACATTCAGGCTGATACCCTGTTATGGCACAATATAGCATAATAATTCCACATGTGGAACTATTCTGCAACTGGCCATTCAACACCCTTGGGACTCACTCTTCAGCCACTGAAGCCCCACCCCTGACCCCTGATGGCCATTCCATGGGTGGTGAAAAGCAGGGAGAAGAACTGGAGAAACATCTGGCTATATCCTTGTAGCTAGATACAGAGTGATTACATCACCCACTGAGATCCAATGGGGTCTCCCAGAGGTCTCAACAGATGATGTCATTGTTTCATATCTTCATACAGAGACATAGCTGGGTTGCTTCTCTGATTTTCAAGAAGTCAGAAGTTCCATGAAGACTGAAGGTGGGAGTGGGGGTGCTGCAGCAGTTCAATAAGTCTAGGAGAAGGGCTTTGGTTGTTTTGGGGGATGGAAGAGAATGTTAACCTCTGCAACTATTAAAAAAAACATATGCAGGTATAAAATAGACTTATACTGGTGTGTGCCATTAACAAGATGCCAGCCTTACAGTCCAGTTCTGTACATGTTTACTCGGGGAGAAGATGAGAAAGCTCAGAGTCCATAAACAGACCACTGGCTTTGGCAGGTGACTAGCAGCTTACAAGAGAACAGTGAAGCAAGGCTTGCAAGACAGCAAGAGCTCTGAATAACAGGAAACTAGCAAAGTAAAGCAGCTGAGACTTTGCAGAAAGGGGAAAGAGGTTCAAGTAGATGCTAGAGTGTGGTTAGCTCTGTGGTCTGCAATGTCTGGAGTATCCCAGACTAGACAAATGGGAGGGGGAGCAACCACAAGAGCTGAATACAGTTATCTATAACTTCATTAAACTTCATTGTAATCTTAACTTTCACAGGTGGGATTTGGTATTATAATTCAGGTCCACCTATATGCACATGCACAGTACTTGAATGCTGACATAATAATATATTCATGACATAGTTTCCTATACATCTGGAATAATCTCATCCCCAGGGAAGACCACGTAACATTTAAAAACTATATAAGATGTGGTTTGTCTTATGTACAGGGAATACTTTTATTTGCTGTATGCCTTGTGTTCCTGATTCTGCAGAATCTGAAATAAAACTTTGATCTCTCTTTCAGTATGACTTACTGGCTAGCATGCTGAGCATGAACCCTGCCGATAGTCCCTTTCCTGGGAAAAATCTATGTGACAAAGACTCAGTGAGTTTTTTGGGACTTACTCCCAAGTAAGTAGCATTGCAGCGTAACAGCATTTCTATACCTTTAAACAGGTGGTACATAACACTAAATTATTTTTTCATTTGTAAAAATATAGATTTTCTTTAGTACACTGCCTGATGGGGGAAAAGAGAATCATATACAAATGGAGAGAGGTGCAGCAACACTGACGTATTGTGGGATACGCTATTCTACCTACCTTGTGCCTTTGTGCTTGTCTACAATGTGGAAGGATATTTATCTTATATTTATCTTGTGAATTTGTGTATGTGTATGTATGCATTTTTGCTTGTATGCATGCAAATGAATATTTGTTTAGCTCACTGATTGCAACAAAATTATACAACAGATGCAAATAAAGTACTGTATAGAAGTATAAAAAGCAGGGCTAGATTGAAGTTGTTTCCCCAGTTTTGGTGTTGCACTCACTTATGGTAAAACTGTGCATAGAAGGGGTGTATTTTGATGTTTTTCTTGGATGGGGTTGTGCAGTTTTCTAGAATGCCTTGTGGCTCCAGTCACTTGGAAATGTATCATTTTGGCCATTTCACTATTTCCTAAAATACTTTTTCTTTAATCCCACTCCCACAAGAGGGCATTTGCAGGAAAATAACATGGCAGTTACTAACCGAACAAAGCTGGGAGTAGCACTTGTGAGTTCACCATGAAATTATGCACTCTAGGTCCAAAAAAACCAAACAAGGACTGACTCCCAGGACTGAATCATCATTTTGGTGTTTTTGAAGTACTATGCATCTTGCAGAAAGAGCAATCCTCACTGAACATAATCATAATATGCACAGAAAAAACAATGAATGGAAGCATGGAGCGGCTTATAATCATCTTTTTTTCTACTCAAGAGGAAGTGTGTGCACATGGATCAAGACCACCATGTGTATTGCGTGTGTGTGTGTGTGTGTGTGTGTGTATGTGATGTTCAAACCTCCTCTAGTTCCTCTTTATTGAAAAAATTCAGGAAGCTCAGGGCAGCATGGGGATTTATTTATTTTTTAAAAAAATACTCCCATGGAACCATCTGTATCTGAACTGCAGACAATTACTCTTGAGTAAAAAGGAGGGGCAGCCCGGCCATTTCCACACTACACTATTATAGTACTATTATTCCACTTTGGACATCGTATCGAATCCTGGGGTTTGAAGTTTAGGGAAGGGCATTTAGAATTCTTGGCCTGAGAGCTCTTTGGCTCAGTAAACTACACACCCCAGAATTTCACAGAATGTTGAAAGTGGGATAATAGCACTATAACAGTGTAGGGTGGAAATGGCCAGAGAGAGGAAGCAATCCTGTACATTCTATGTTCTGAATCAGCTCCATTGATCACACTTCTGGGTAAACATAGATAGAAATACCCTTGCTGGCTGATTCCAAATTGTTGCCTTGTTTTTTAAAAAATGCTTGTAACTTCAAAAAGCAATTCCTTGCTGAGTGCCTACCTATTTTAAAATTAATTAAATAACCTTTTAAGTGTATGTGAAGAAGCTAGAAAAGAAGGGGAGAGTGTACTGTATGACTGAACGCCACTGCAGTTGACACGATTTTTGCTGGCAGGCTGTTTTCAAAATCACAGCCAGAGACGGTAAGGTGATATCTTTTATTGACCTAACTTCTGTTCAGCTTCGATGTAGCCTGGTTTTAAATTTAATCTGCTGAAGTGAATCTAAGTTTACGTACAAACAAGCAAGGCTGGATTAGTATATGATAGCATATAATCAATGCTGGTAACATGATCTTTCATTGCGGGCTACCAATAAATCAAGCAGGTGTGTCCAGATGGAAGATTTAGCAGACAGTTGTTGCCATATTGGTCCAAGAAAATAAGGAATATAGAACTGGTAAAGTGATACTTTTTATTGCACCAACAGCTGGTAGCAGAGCAGTATGCTAGTTCCTGTCCTTTCTGAGTTATGCAGGCTGTTCCATACTTTTTGTTTTGTTTTTTTGTTACTAACACATGTTGGTAAGGAGGAGGGCCTTTTCCATTGTGGCACCATCTTCATCTGAGAGTAAGCAGACTCCCAAAGGAGGGTATTTCTGCTGTCACCTATAGACTTGCTTCCTGGATATTTTCCTGATTATTTCTCTGATTGCTGTGTTGTCCGTTACCCTTGACTTTTAATGATTTTTTTAAAAATGAGTCCTTTAGTTGTTTTATTTTTTTAATGATCTTTACTCATAAGCTTTATTCTTTCTGTTTTTATTATGAACTTTGAATTTTTTAAAATGAACAGCAGTATTTAAAAATAAGCAGAGAGCAAACACAGTGTAGGACTACAATCCTAAAGGCCAGAGTTCAAGTCACCGCTTGGCTATGGAAACCCACTGGGTGACTTTGGCCATGTCACACCCTTTTAGCCCCAGAAAACGCCACAATAGGTTTGCCTTAGGATCACCATAACTCAGAAACAACTTGGAGGCACACAACAACAATAATTAAAATGTTCTTAAACGAAGAAACTGCAAATGAATATTGTATATGCCACAAAATGTCATGCTGTGCTTCAGAAGGTACTTATAGGACAAGGCAAGCCACAGGGAGCTCTTGGTTATTTGTGGTTCCCTGGCAGGTACACTGATATGGAGAATTATGACTATGACTATGACTATTCGTCAATTCAGGAATGAGGTCAAAATACAGCACATTGGGTCATAAGGCCCAGCTGGGATCACTGAGAATGTCGCCTTGACTGTATTCCAGTGCTGGCTGTCATTTGTACTCTCCTGCCCTGGTAGTAGTTTGGTTCTTCCCCTCATATTCACTCCCTTCTGGCCTTTAATGAAATAGGAAGCAAGCAGCTGTTCAGCTTCCAGGGCCATTATGAATGCCAGTTAAGTTCATAAGCAAGTGCCAAGTGCAAGGGCAGTCGTTAGCTGCCTTCTCTTCCTCCTGACTTTGCCTCTAGCCCTCTTGAGGTGTTAAACCTTACACAACAGCCAGCAGCTGCCATGTCATAGAATCATAGAATCATAGAGTTGGAAGAGACCTTCAAGTCCATTGAGGGGCCATCGAATCCAACCCTCTGCTACGCAGGAAACCACATCAAAGCATTCCCAACAGATAGCCATTCAGCCTCTGCTTAAAAACCTCCAAAGACGGAGACTCCACCACACTCCGAGGCAGCATATTCCACTACTGGACAGCTCTGACTGTCAGGAAGTTCTTCCTGAGGTTCAGGTGGAATCTCCTTTCCTGCAGCTTGAATCCACTGCTCCTTGTCCTAGTCTCTGGAGCAGTGGAAAACAAGCCTGCTCCTTCCTTGACATGACATCCCTTCAAATATTTAAACATGGCTATCATGTTCCCTCTTACCTTCTCTTCTGTAGGCTAAACATCCCCAGCTCCCTAAGCAGTTCTTCGTAGGGCATGGCTTCCAGACCCTTCACCATTTTGGTCACCCTCCTCTGGACACATTTCCAGCTTGTTGATATCCTTCTTGAACTGAGGTGCCCAGAACTAGACATAATATTCCAAATGAGGTCTAGCCAACGCAGAATAGAGTGGTACCATTACCTCTCTTGATCTAGACACCATACTCATATTGATGCAACCAAGAATCACATTGTCTTTCTTGGCTGCCATATTACACTGTTGACTCACGTTCAGCTTGTGATCTGCCAAGACTCCTAGATCCCTGTCATATGTACTGCTATCCAGCCATGCATTCCCCCATCCTGTATTTGTGCATTCTATGTCATCTGCAAGCATGAAGAGGAGGCTGGTAGCCTAGGTTGGTCAGTATCCTGGAAGCACTTCCAAAGCTAGGGCCATCTTTATGTAGATATTGGAAGTCCAGTGGACCAAACTTGCAGCACTGCTGGGCCAAGAAGAGCTCTCTCTAGGATTAAAGGCAGCCCCTTTCAGGCTTAAGGGAGGGGACTGAGGCTAGGCTTTTTGCCCCAGCTGATATGACTTTAGGCTATTTCTGTACTACAGTGTTATAGTGCTATTATTCCACTTTCAACATCCTGTGGAATTCCAGGGTTTGTAGTTTACCAAGGCCCACTAAATGCCCCTCCCTAAACACAGGATTCCGTAGGGTACTGAAAGTGGAATAATAGCACTATAACAGTATAGTGTGGAAATGGCCTCTGAATCTCATATCTCAGATGGAGATTCTTCAGTGTGATGACTCATCTCTTCACTCACTGCATAGTTAGGAAATGAGATGAGGATATATTTTTCCCCCTAAATAACCGGAAAATGCACCCATTTTGCCCCAACATGCAAGAATTATTTAAATTATAAAAGTAATGCCTCAGATTGGACAAAATTCAGACAAAAAATGAAACTAGAAGTGGCATGGTACCACTTCCAGCCCCATCCAAGTGTCCAGTGCAGCTCCCAGGAGATGAAAAATCACTCCTGTTCCTTCTGTAGTTGCTCGCCTCTGGCTTAAGCTCTTAGATTATGAAGACGTCTCAAACAGAAAGATATTACTATTGCAACTTTTACACATAACTGTTGGAATAATACACAGGGCAGAGGGGAGAAAATGTCACAGACGCTCATGAATTTAGGGCTTCACATGTCCCAGTCCAACCCAGACCACCACCAAAATGGACAAAAGCGGTGGCAAAGAGTAGAGATGTGGAGGCCCGAGGGGGAACAAACTGGAAAAATTCAGACAAAACCCAAATTTGTTGAATTTTCCCATGACTGTTTTTCTATATAAAATTTTGAAAAAGTGAAAATTAAAAAATATGATTATGTAGTATCTTTTTAATGTTTAACGTTTAAGTCAAAGTGTTCATATATTCTGGCCATTTCCACACTAGACTTTTATAGTGCTATTATTCAACTTTCAACATCCTATGGAATCCTGGGCTTTGCAGTTTAGGGAGGGGCCTCAAAGGATTCTACAGGACGTTGAAACTGGAATAACAACATTATAACAGTCTAGTGAAGAAATGGCCTCTGTCCCAAAATTGTTTCTAAAATCATACAGGAGTACTTTTATGTAAGACATTGTACAATATCTGATCACTGTCATCCCTGGTCTTGGATTCCTTTCCTCACTCCTTTTTAGGAGAATGAATATTTTCTGTCTGCTTGGAACTATGGAGAATTAGAGGACAAAAAATAATTTCCTCTGTTTCATAAATGTCAGTGTCTTTTTTTGTTCCTGTTGCTTTTTGCCATTGTTGTTGTTGAGCCAAAGTAGTCTAGTGGTTTGATTGCTGGCCTAGGGTATTGGGAGACCAAGCTATACTTCAAAACTAGAAGGAGGTTTCCAGTGGAGTGCTTTGGGATTCTATCTTAGGGCCATTATTCTTCAACATTTTTATCAGTGACTTAGATGATAGGATGGAGGGAATCCTTATCAAGTTTGCAGATGACACAGAACTGGAATGGATGGCCAATACATTTGAAGACAGGAAAAAAAATTAAAAGGTCCTAGATAAACTATAAAATTGGGCAAAAATTAATAAAGTCAAATTCAACAGGCACAAAATGCAAAATTCTATGTTTAGGCCACAAAAATCAAATGTACAGGTAAAGGATGGGAAGATACATGGCTCAGCAGTCCTACCTGTAAAAAGGACCTTGGATTACAATTGATCATAAATTGAACATGAGCCAGTAGAGTAATGCTGCAGCAAAAAAGGTGAATGCTATTTTAGCATACGTTAATAAAAGATAGTTTCCAAGCTGGGGGAAGTAATAGTCCCACGATATTCTGCGCTGGTCGGACCTCATCTGAAGTACTGCGTTCAATTCTGGATACCATTTTAAGAAGGATATGGAGGAGATTCAGAGAAGGGGAACAAGGATGATAAGAAGTATGGATACCACAACATATGAGGAAAGATTGGATGGGCATGTTCAGCAAGCTAAAGAGAAGACTGAGGGGTGAAATAACTGCACTTTTTAAACATCTCAAAGGCTGTCATAGAGAAGAGGGAACAGGCCTGTTCTCTGTTGCCTCAGAGGGTAGAACCAGGTCTAATTGTTTGAAATTACAGAAGAATCGATTTCAATTAAACGTTAGAAGGAACTTCTTGATCGTAAGAGTGGTTTGGCAAAGGAACAAATTGCTTATAGAGGTGGTGAGGTCTTTTTCTCTGGATAGAGAAGCTTTAGCTGGAGATCCTGCGCTGAGCAGGTTATTGGACAAGACAGCTCATGAGGCACCTTCCTACTCTCTATAACTCTATGACTATTCTGTGACACATCCTTCTTCATCTGTGGAAATAAATCTTTCCAAGAAAACTCCATGATAATCATAATCATAATCCCAAGTTGACTTGAAGGCTCATAATAACAACAATAAGGCCCTTTTCACACGGCATTTGCCATGCGAAAGGGCCCCTCGAGCGTCGCGTGATTGTGAGCAGCGATCTGCACGACGCACTCACAATCACGCGACACTCCAGGGCTTGGCAGGCGCAGCTCGCACACTTTTTCATTTTCGGCTTTCAGCTGAAAATGGTGCGCAATCGTGCATTGCTCTAGGGCCCCACATGCACTTGCCGTGCTTTCGGAGCCTCCAGAGCCATGGCGGTCGTGCTTCCTGCCCCAGTGCAGCCTGGGAAGGAAGATGTGGGGCTCTCGCGCTACCTACTTGGGAGCAGGCAGCTCATGTGGAGCTGAAGCAGCGGGGAAGTGAGAGCCTCTCACTGGAGGCTGCTCGTGTGATCTCCACACCCCAGCACCAAAAAAAGGCAAGGTGCGGAAAGGGCCTAAGTTAACAAAACCAAAGGAGTTCCTTAAAGTTTAAGACCTTATGGTTCCATTTGTTACAAAAATACAAGGAGGTGACAATGGTGGAGCCTGCGATGGAAACAGCTACAGCAGTGGTGGCCATTTTGAAAGCAGCCGCCTCTCCTGGGAGAGGAAGGAGAATGGTGGTCCTGATTTTCAGTTGTGAAATATTGGAGGGTATGCTGCCTACTGCAAGCCCAAGTTCCTTCCAGGGCAGTCACTGCTAGTTCAGACCCCATTACAGGATTTGTGAAGTTAGGGGATTTTGTCCCAAAGTGTATCATTTTAGGTTTGCACCAGATCATGCCTGCCATTTTCACTTACCTTTTGTGACCAAAGTATCTCTCCTGCCAGGTAAATATCACTTCTTGGCCATTGGGCTAAGATCAAGGGCAGTGTACTTTCTCTTACCCATTAACCTGGGAGACCCAACCTTAATAACTTGATGTCATTCATTAACATGGGTTCTTCATTGCTTGGCCCTGGTTCTAGAGCATTTATGAATATCAGCACCAATCCCCATATAGCTCATACTCCTCCCTATCCTTCCTACCCCTTCCTATCTTTTGCTTCCTGTTCTTTCGCCAGTGAGCATTCCAGAAGAGAACCTGGCCTTTTATCCAATGACTGCTAACTTAGGCCCTTTCCGCACGACATTTTCCATGCGAAAGGGCGCCTGGAGTGTCGCGCGATTGTGAGGAGCGATCTGCACGACGCACTCACAATTGTGCGATGCTCCAGGGGCTGGCAGGCGCCGATTGCGCACCTTTTCATTTTCAGCTAGAAGCTGAACATGATGCATGATTGCACATTGCTCCTGGGTCCTGTGCGCACTTACCTGGCGTGCGGAGCCTCTGGAGCTGTGCTGGTCACACTTCCTGCCCCAGTGCAGCCTGGGAAGGACCCAGGCTGCACTGAGGAAGGAAGAGGCGGGGCTCTTGCATGAGCAGGCAGCTCATGCGGAGCTGAAGGACCCTGGATGCGAGAGCCTTTCGCCAGAGGCTGCTCGCGCGATCCCTGCATCCCAGTGCTGGAAGAAGGTAAGGCGTGGAAAGTGCCTAAATCAAGAGTGTTTGTCAAAAGATTTTGGGAACTCATAAGTTCACAAGAGCCACTTTTACCTCTGTGGCTACTTATTTGTTTTGATACTCTTCACGATCCTGTTTAGTTGCTTTTAGACTTTTTTTTTGAGGTGGGAAGGAATGCACAAGTTATGAGAGTGATGAATGAGACTGAAAGGACTTCTCTCTGCAGAAGCTAGGAACATGTTTCCTTTACAAAAAGGTTATTTTTCCATGTTTCATTATTCTTGCTTTCCCTTTAAAGCAGCCTTTCTCAACCTTAGGTCTTCTACCTGTTTCAGACTTCAGTTCCCAGAAGCCATCATTTACCAGGCCAGAGAAGACTTCTGGGAGTTAAAGTCTGGAACAGCTGAAAGATCAAAGTTTGAGAATGGCTGCATTAAAGCATCACATTAAGAAAAAAATGAAACCGCGAATACTATATATATTAAAAATGGAAAAACATTCTTTTTAAAAGAATAAAATAACACTATCTGGTGACCAACTTGTCCCCAGTCACAACTGCAACAGTTGAAAACAAAAGAATGTAGATGAGTGCAAGAATGAAAATCCATAACTAACCACAATGATCCTTTACCTTCTTAAAAAACAAAAATCTGGAAAGACTCTTATGGCATAAACAAAGGTGGACAACTGAGTTCCAGCTTCTAATTAATATTGCCAGACATTTGTAGCAATATTGCACTTAGAGACTAATCCATTTTGGGTCTGACCTTTTCTTGAGAATACCACCTAGTTAAGGTCCTGACCCACAACCTGAAATACATGTAATAATATCAAGAAGGACTAATTTAAACACATCTAACAGTGCCCTTGGTTCTTTTATAGTATTTGGAAGAAGGTTTAGCTTCTAAAATAGAATTCAAGGCCTGAACCACTCCTTCTTTCCTGGTACTGTACTGCTCTAATATAGCCTATCCAAGGAAGGAGAAGGGCTGTGTGCAGCTTGGAAGAGCTCTGGTTTCTGGTTTACTAATTCCATCTCACAGGAATAGCAAAGGATGGCTGTGGTGGAGGGTAGGCTTGTGGCTCTTAGCTGTACTTTGAAAGGCCTTCAGAAGAATCATACACGTGTTATTCATGTAGACTATCAAACGTCCTTACTGTTGGAGATACATCAGCAAAGTACAGGGCTGACCCAAAGCATTTTGCTGCCTGAGGCGCAACTGCAAATGGCATACCCCTCCCCATGTTAAGGTATGTAGTGTCCAAGGCTGATCATGCTATTCAGATGTATGAGACAGAAAATTGCACCAGTGCCTCACTGGCATACAGACAGGGTGGTAGTGAGGGTGATGTGCCCCCGGTGGAAATTTCTCAGGGGCGCCTTGTGCAACATGGCCACACCCCTGTGTGACATGGCCATGCCCCACGTGATGTGGCCATGCCCCCGCCCCCCCACCTGCACTCCAAACTACACAGCTGCAGTGCCTTCTCCTTCCATACTCTCCAGCTGTCCTGATTTGTTAGGAGTAGTCCCAGTTAATCCTCTGTCATCCTACTGTTTCAGCTGCTTTTAAAATGCCTGAGTTTCTCTCTTCTCCTCCTGCTTTTCCCCTTTGTCCCCAGCTTTCTTCAACTGCTGCAAATTGAGTTCAAAGTGCAAAAGTAGTTTGCACTCAATTAACTCAGGCGAAAGAGCAGAGGAGAAAGGAATGTTGTCCTTCCTAGTAGTAGGCTCAGGCAAAGGCAAACTGTTGCAGCCTTTCCTGGCTTGTGCGTTCTTCCTCATTAATAGACGGTTTTCATCTATAGAATGTTGGAGAGTATGCCCTTCCATGACAGCCAGTGTGGTGTAGTGGTTGGAAAGCTGGCCTACAACCCTGGGGAACCAGGGTTTGATTCCCCATGCAGCTGTGGTAACCCACTGGATGACCTTGGATACCCCATGATAGGTTCACCTTAGGGTTGCCACAAGTCAGAAACGAGTGGAACAACAACAATATGCCCTTCCATGGCAGAAAAAAAATAAAATAAAAAATAATAATGCATATAGAAGAATTTAGTACACTTTCATCATATCCAAAATTGGCTGACTAAGAGGTAGCCACTTCATTTTGTCTTTATATAAGGCCAACCTGCCCGACATTTGCAAGAATCCATATAGTATTTTTACTTTCAAAAATTCTAACATGGGTATTTCTTCCTTTTAGTTACACTAATTACAGAAGGGTGCTACCTCATGTTACAAGCCTGAAAATAACTTCCAGAAGGTATTCATATTAGTCCGATGCATTAAAACAGCCAGTCTCAAGGCACATTAAAGACTAAGCATTGGTTCCACAGTCAGTTAGCTGATCTGTTCACAAACAGAAGTTCCATTATGGTGATTGCTAATAATGCAAAAGTCCTTTCTATTTTTTTCACATTCAGATAATTCTGCTGGCTAATGTTCTTCCAGATGAAACTAATAAAAATAGAATTCTTAATACTCAGAAAGTTAGATCTATACTGCAGTGCTCCCCACCTGATTTTAAACCTCCAGTTCCCCTACCAAAATTACTACGGTAACACACCACTGAATTTTGGATGCAGGGTGGCAGAAAAGCCACTATTTTTCTGTATACAAACAAGGAATTTGGGGAATATATGCCCTGTTTTAAAGTTGGATTCTCCCAGAAATCCATCAGAGGTATGAAACGGCTTTAAAACAAGGCACATAGTTCCTGCACATCTTTCTTTAAATAAAGGGAACACACCTACACAGAAAGGTAGCGGTGGAGCGGGGTAAGAATGAGGGGATAACACTTACAAATAAGATTTCTGCCTTCCTAGATGAATTTTCTTTCAGTCCCCAAATTGCTAGCATTTCAGTAGAACTTCATTTACCTGTTTAGAAATGCAGACTGGACATCCAAAGAGATGAAGTTTTCAAGGGAATGTAAACACAGCAAATGAGAAAGTTCTAGGAGTGAATGATTTTGAATTTCTCATTTTTGCAATGTTAGAGATTTGAAGACTGAAGGAAAATTTCATTGGGGAGGCAGAATTCTTATTTGGGGGGTAATGTCGCTGCCCACTCCCATACAGCACTACTACTGTTGAGCAGCATGTTGGTAATTCTGACACCAGTTGCAGTTTGGGTGTATAATTTAGCCCTCTGTACCTGGGATGTGCCACTTTGAGCTTTGTAATACTGTAGCCTTCAGGAACGCATGTGAGTTTATGTGTGCGTTTATGCATGAATCCTCTCTTTCTTCTGTCATGTAATTCAAAGTGATAGACCAGTGGTTCTCAACCTGTGGGTCCCCAGATGTTTGTGGACTTCAGCTCCCAGAAGCCCTGAGCATTGACCATAATGGCTGGGGCTTCTGGGAGCTGAAGTCCACAAACATCTGGGGACCCACAGGTTGAGAACCACTGTGATAGACAAAAGATTCCTCTGTCCCCATGAGGCACGGATCAAACCAAATAGCGTTTAGCTCCAGCAGGGGGCTGCAGTGTGTGCTGTCAGACCCATATACAAAACTGTGGGTATGCAGGAATAACGCAAGGAATTATTATACTTTTCCATTTAGTTTTGTAGGTACCACTGAGCTCTCCTAGATTAGTGCAAAGAAGTATGAATTTTGGTTTTGCTGGTTGTTGCTGCTTCAGTGTTTACTTGTTCTGTTCTTTTGGAGGCTTGTCTGTAGCAATTTCTCAGGTTTGTACTAGATCTCTTCAAAAAATTTTTTTCCAAGTTGGGGTGTGCTTTGCTGAAATGATTGTATGGTTTGAAAGGCAAATGTCCTCCTCTCTGAATTTTTATTTTTTTCCAGACAGTTATAGTGCTATAGTGTAAAAAATTTAACTGATCTACCCAAACATTATAATTCTTAAAAGGTGGAGGGAGGGGGAGAAGAGAAAGATACTTGTGTGTTCCAACATGTATCAAAAGGAAACCCACTGAGGGGTGGGATAAAATGTTGTTCCTGGTGCCACGAATTTCCAGAAAATAGTTTGGGACAACAGGTATGTCATTTGGACTATTTAAAAAAAATAATTAAAAAAGAATAGGGAACTACAGCAACAGGTAGTATAGCCTCCTGACTTATTACCCTGTCCAGATGAATTCATTTTCTAACTGAAAGATACATACATCACAGTCCAATGCATTAAGGCAATTTCTGCACTAGACTGTTATAGTGCTATTATTCCACATTCAACATCCTATGAAATCCTGGAGCTTGCAGTTTATGGAAGGGGTTTAAAATTCTCAGCCAGAGAGCTCTTTGGCCTTAGTAAACTACAAACCCCAGAACTCCACAGGATGTTGAAAGTGGAATAATAGCACTATAACAGTGTAGGGCGGAAATGGCCATAGTTTTTCAGGAAGTAAATAGGAACCCTTTCTCTAGACATGTAGGAGAAGAATCAAAATTTAGGTTGAGACATGGGAATTCCATTACAAAGAGACAGAAAACCTAAAGGAGGCATAATTGTTTGTTTATATGCTACCCTATATCCAAAAATCTCAGGCCTGCAAAACATTTCAAACAATTTAAAATATGAATCAGAGGAGGACCATTTACAGTTTACATATGAATTAAACTATTTAGCAGTCAAAACAAGTTAAACTGGTCCAGACCATGTATGTGTACAAATGGATCAGATCATTAGCTCTCAAAGGCTCTTTTAATAAAAGGACAGGTTTTAACCTGATGTGGAAACAAAGGCAAATTCAGTGCCATTTGGGCCTCTAAGCAGAGGGTGCCATGACAATGCAGCCACTTCTTCATGTTGTCACACTGTCATACTGTCTCTGCTGATGGGTACAAAGAAGGGCACCTCCAATAGACCTCAATCTCCAGGCAGGCATATATAAGGAGAGACAGCCTTTACAAAGAGAGCTGTTCCTTCTCGTATCAAGAATTTAAGCTGTTTGGGGCTTTAAATATTATTACCAGTGCCTTCAGTTCAGGTTGGAAGCATATTAGCAGCCAGAATTAACCCTTTGTTGAAAAGCTTTCCAGACTACAGTGATAAGAGAATTTTAATCCTGATTCTGAGCAGCTTGTAATAATGTATACTGATAATACAGGTTGAATATCCCTTTTCTGGAAATCCAAAAATCCAAAGCTTTTGAAAAGCAGAACCCAGTCTTCTTCTTGTAGGGAACATAAGGGAATTACGGAGGCTTCCTTAGGACTGCGCGTGTGTATGACTGTGTGTGTATTGCTTGCAAAATCTCTCAGTTGGCCTGACACCATTTTTCCCGCCTTCTCAACTGGCTTTGCAAGAAGTGTACACGTGGTCCAAACAGGCTTCCACAGTTTCCTCATGGAAGAAGGCAAGAGGGAAAGAACTGAAGATAGAGTGGAGCCTGCATTGAAAAAAGGATATATAATCTAACTATGTATACGCAAATATGACAGAAACTGAAAAAAACCAAAACACCTCTGGTCCCAAACATTTTGGATAAGCAGTGACATGTAATATCAGATAATAACCTAGTCAGAGAAACTGTCTGTTCACCCTCCAGTTAGCTTGGCACTGCTTCTTCCTGACAGTATGACATGAACTATAAAAATCCATTCTTACCCATCAGCAAGCCAGGATGGGAGGAGGCAACTAAGATATATTTGTAACATGTGCTATAGTGCAAAAGGCAATCTAAATGTATAAGGTATCAGGTCTAACCTTGTATCTCATTATGTGCAGTTTGGGACTAAATAGGTTCTTTAGCTGTGGCATTCTGCATCTAAATCAATGTAGCTCTCAGATGATACTAGTGAAGGCCAATTCTGTTTCTGGAAATGGAGAAAGGATCATCTAGTCTTTCCACCAATTTGTCTACAGCTGTCTTTCTTATGTGTGTGTATGTTTGTATATAGATGAACACAAGCTGCAGCAAGAAAGCAATGTGCATATTCTGGATGGCTTCATCAATACTGACAACAGCTGGTTGGCTGGTCTCATCTCTTGTTCACAGTCAATAGACAGAAGAGATCTATAAGGGATAGCACCTTTAGCCTGGATAACATTTAAGCACTGTTGGCCAGACCTCCTCAGCTCTAAATATAAGCATCTGTCTGTCTCTCTGCCTGCCTGCCTGCCTGCCTGCCTGCCTGCCTGCCTGCCTGCCTGCCTGCCTGCCTGCCTGCCTGCCTGCTGCTGCCTGCCTGCCTGCCTGCCTGCCTGCCTGCCTGCCTGCCTCCTCTATCTATCTATCTATCTATCTATCTATCTATCTATCTATCTATCTATCTATCTATCTATCTATCTGTCTATCAGCACTCTATCATCTCTCTCTCTCTCTCTCTCTTTCTCTCTTCATCTTTCAAACGAAGGCAGGGGAGGCTGGGGGGTGGAGAAACCCTGAATGCAGAAAACAATCAAGCCTCCCATTCAGCCTCTAAGTCAGCCTAGTGAACTCCAGATGGCCTTGCGGACTGGATTGTAAGTGTTGTTCAATACACCCAGTTATGATCCTAAGTGTTGTTCAAGCATTATTCCTCATGTTCTCCTGAGCATGGACAAGAGTATAATTTGAAGTACAGGGGCTCACTAGGCCAGGGACTATAGAAACACCCCCAGATTTTGAAACTGCGGGTGCCTGTGTTGATTTAAAATAATTTCTAGCCATTGTCATCAATACTAGGGACAGGATTTATGTAAAATCAGTCACTAATACTTTGAATTACATCAGGAGTAGCTCACAACAATATACCATTGTTGGGAAAATTCATTCCCCTTCCATTTACTGTGGGAACTGTACCTAAACCCAAGGGAACAAGAAAGTCTTAGGTGTGTATGTAGAGGGAGAGACAGATTACGTTGTTGACACTACTAATCAAAACATCTCTGGTCTTTACCCAGCAGTCCTGGCAATACTTACACCACTGAACATAGGCAGATAGGAGCAACCCCATCTCCTCCTCCATCATTATCTTCCTCACACTGAAAACAAAATTTTTGAAAAGACGAAGTTCCTGTTTGCCTAAAAGCTTTCCTGATTTGCCAGGTTTCTTGTCTTCAGACACTGTTGGGAAATGTGAGAGATAGGCTCTTTCTGCTCCACACTCCCAAAATACCGTAGGGATGAGAGAAGGATGGGACAGTAATGACACTTATCCACAATGTTGTTGTGGTCCAGTCCTTCTCCTGTCCCCAGGCCATGCGATTACACTGCAAATAATTGATGGGTTTTCCCCATCAATGACCAGCAATCGCACCACCACTGTGGGCTTACCTTGTCTGCAGAGGTCCTGCAAGCACAGTCGCTATGCTTCCTGCTCCAGTGCAGCCTAGGACAGTACCCAGGCCATTTCTGCACTAGACTGGTATAGTGCTATGGTTCCACTTTCAACCTCCCATGGAATCCTGGGGTTTGCAGTTTAGGGAGAGGCCTTAAGGCACTATAAACACTATAACCCTCTAGTGCGGAAATGGCCCCATTTGCAGCAGGAAGAGGCATGGCCATTGCATTTGCTGGTACATGGAGCCAGCCAGTGAGGAGGGGAGTGCTCCTGTCTCACTTCCCTCCCAGCAGAGCCAATGCCGGGACCCACACCGGATGTCTCCATGAGCAGATAAGATGCAGAAAGGGTCATAGTAATGGATCTCTCAGACAGATTTTGGCAACCCAGAAACTGAACAAGAATCAGCCCACATTTTCCCACAGGGTCTAATAGAGAAAAGAAACAACTTTTACTTGCAAAAACCTGTGCAAAATCAAGGATATGGTATAATGAAAGAGAGAGAAAATAAGAAAAATGCCTATTGATTAGAGAGATGCAGGAAAAGAGTGTGTGTGCTTAAAAAAAAAAAAAGCAAAGTCTGAAGACGTGCCAGCTAGCAATTTGTTAGTATGTGCATGCAAAGATTGCTAAGTTTAACAGACATATCACTATCACTTTGCATGTAATGAAACTGATGACTGGGGTGAAGGGAGGCTTGGTGCTTCCCTTCTTCTGTGTTCTAGAAAGCACATTAAATAACATCTGAACAGGATTCAAAATTCTCCTGGTTGGGGGAGGATGCTGTAAGACCTAAGTGATGCTCACTAATGTTCATTTCCTTGTCTTTTCCTTGCACACAATGCAGGATGGGAAACTCTCACAGGCCAGGGGACTCATTTTGTCAAACCTAGTCCACACAGTCCATACCCCTGACACTGGCAATTGCTTCCTTTAAGTCATTTCCCCCTATTTTGGGCAGAAAACCATTATGAGGCATTCATATGACCTTTTCCCAGTTTGTCACCAGAATTCAGCAGTGTGGTTTTAAGGAGGGCTTGGGTGGGGCAAATTCAGCTTAGGGGGGTGCCATGTTGCCTAGGGGGCCACAGAATTCCCATTCCTACAGTACTGAGTCTGTCAGCTGCAACCTATTAGAGACTCAAGTGAAATCCTACAAACCCTTCTTTGAATGGTATAGTGTAGGCAACACAGTGGATATGTTCCTCAGGCCCTCAGCCACTCCAAATGTTGGGATGGGCAGAGGGAATAATTCCAGCTTAGCCATCAAAAGGTACCAATCTTAACTTATACTGGTCAGCTCACCTATGAGAAGGTAGGTGCAAACCTTCATACTAGACCAGCTTTAAAGATCCAACCAGGCCCTCCTTCTCACTCGCCATGCAAAGTCAGTCATTCCCACAGTGATGTTAGGAGAAAGGTAGGCACAGAAAAACAACATTCTTTCTCCCTTATATCCAGTAGCACAAGATGACTGTGTGGGAATAGTGCTACAGGGGAACTTGTTTCCAGTATCTTAAAACAGGAAAGACTGCTATTGAATATTATGTTTGACTGTTTCCCTAAAACAAAGACCCTTTCTGCAGGACAGCGCTCTTGTGTGTCATCCCATCGCAATCCTGGCTGTGCCTCTGCCAGGATGGGAGCGTGTCCCCCACACTTCCCTCCTCATCCAACTGGCTGCCTGTGGAAGGGAGCATGAAGGACATGCCTCTTTCTTCCACACTACAACTGGCCTTCTTCCCATGCTGCAGTGGGGAAGGAAGCATGTGATTGTGCTTCTGGCCTTTCTGCACAGCCAGCAGCGATGGAAGGTGATGGATCAGGGGCCATTGACAGAGGGTTTTTTTTCCAGTGATATACTCTGCAATTGTGTTGGCTGATGACATGAGAAAAACAGGACCATGACAACATCATGTGGAAGTGTCATCACAGTCCCGTTCCTCTTGCATCCCCAAGCTGGGATGCCACCATCCAGTGGAAAGGGCCAAAGTCTTTAAACTCTTCCCATTTCTTAAACATGGGTTTTTTTACACTATACAATTACAGCACCATGATTCCATTTTGATGGCTATGGCCATACGCAGAGGAATCCTAGGATCTACAGTTTAATGAGGAGCATTTAGAATTCTCAGCCAGGATGCTCTAGTGCCCACCAAACCTTAGGATTTAACTCCCATGGAAGAAGCATGGGAGTTAAAGTGCAATCAGACTGCTGTAACTGTGTAGTGTAAAAGGGCCCCATGTCCATGAAAAATTGAAACTTGACTGTTGTTGGGCACATAATAATACCCTATGGTTTTTCCATTGTCTTGTCATTACCTCAATAAAAATGTTATCTGTCCTTTTGATCTTTCAATATGACTGTAAAAATCAGTGGGCAAGAAGAAGATATAAGAATTTTCCTGCATACGTCTTTCTACATAGACTTTTTGTACTGTGATACAAGTTTGAAAAAGAAATCTTAAAAAAAAAAAAAGGTGGAAGATTTTTCCATACACACCCTGAGCTGTTGCATCTCTAGACGAAATGGTATTCAGAGCCCTTAAAAATAGCCCAATGTGCCAAGCTCAAGGAGCAAGACTGAAATCTTGTCAGGCATCCTCTCATTCGGTGTTGCTAAGGAACCCAGGGAAATGTGCTATAAAAGAACAGTGAAGAGTGCAACAGACAGTGAGGGAGATCATATCCATGATACTTTGGTGTGACTCTTGACTGCCTGATTGGGGAGAATATGTTTGTAGTGAGTCAATTGCCCTCTTCTGAGCCCCATGTAACATAATAGCTTTTAAGAGATTATTAACTCCACCTCAAGTGGTCATTAAGTAACTCTATCCCAAGTGGTCATTAAGTATCAAAATACGAATCATGATTATTTGTTTAGCTGTATGCTTTTCAGTGGACTAAATACTCTAAAGGCATCAAATCCCATCTGATCTTGGAAGCTAAGCAGGGTCAGCCCTAATTAGTACTCTGATGGAAGACCACCAACGGATACCAGGTGCTGTAGGCTATATTTCAGACGAAGGAACTGGCACAATTGTCTCTGAATATTTCTTGCCTAAATAAATGCTATGAAATTCATGAGGCAGCCATGAGTCAACAGGCACCTTGAACACACATACATACACATGCTTCTAGAGGTGGCTTCAGATTGGAGGATTAATGTGTAAGGAGACATTCAGATCCCCACCCTGGAACAATCATGAACATTTTGTGAGCAGATAAAATGTCCGAGAGTGGGCCATGGCTTCACATCATCTCAACCTATAGGTTCTTGTTTTCATCACTGCAAACTCTAACACTGCTGTTTAAAAACCATTAGGCCCATTTCTGCACTATAGTGCTACTATTCCACTTTCAACATTCTATGGAATCTTGGAGTTTGCAGATTAGGGAGGGGAGTTTAGAATTCTCAGCCAGAAAGCTCATTGGCCTCAGTAAACTACAAACCCCAGAATTCCACAGAATGTTGAAAGTGGAATAATAGCACTATAACAAAGTAGTGCAGAAATGGTCTAAGACTGAGACCCTTTTTGCATGGCATTTGCCATGTGAAAGGACGCCTGGTGTGTTGCGCAATTGTGAGGAGAGATCCACACGATGCACTCACAATCGCATGATGCTCCAGGGTCTGGCAGGCGCCGCTTGCGCACTTTTTCATTTTCAGCTTTCAGCCAAAAATGGTGTGTGATCACACATTGCTCTAGGGCCCCAGTGCACTTGTCGTGCATGCGGAGCTTCCGGAGCTGCAGCGGTCGTGCTTCTTGCCCCAGCACAGCCTGGGGAACTCCTAGGCTGCACCGCAGAAGGAAGAGGCAGGGCTCTCTCGCTACCTGCTCAGAAGCAGGCAGCTTGTGTGGAGCTGACGCAGTGGGAACGCAAGAGTCTCTCGCTGGAGGCTGCTTGCACGATCCCCGCACCCCAGCGCTGAAAAAAGGTAAGGTGCAGAAAGGGCCTGAGAGAAGGGAATCAGTGTTCTCCAGATATTATGGACTACAACTCCCATGATCTCACATACCCCAAAATATCTGGAGGACATCAGGTTGCCCAGCTATGAATTAAGGTTTTAAATTTCAGATAACTAATAGCTAGTCCATGCTCAGTTATAAAGTGATATAAAAGAATGGAAACAGAAGTTTAAGATTTCTTTCTTCCAAAGTGATATGTGCCTTGCTCTTGCAAACTGGAGAGTGTTAGATGTCTTACCTGGCATGTATTACTTAACTAACACTCTAAATGCTAGGGAACTAGATAAGAATGATTTGTCAGTTCCACTTGAGAGAAATAAATCAGAAACTGTTCCAGTTTGAGATGGCCTGTAGCATAGTGCCTTCCCCTCCAAGGACCAAGACTTCCATCAGTCAAAGGATACCATGGGGGATGCCATTTTCCGTTTTCACAATCTTCCAGAGCACTGCTGTCTGGAGCATTCTGGAAACTGAATGCAGTGACTCACAACTGTCAACAGCTGGTGGCTTGGCAGCTGCCCAGACTTTTCAGGTGCAGAACTTGGACCATTACTTTTAAAAAGTAATCTTCTGTTTGTTGATCATTAAAATAAACCCTTGTCATCACCCTGCCCAAGGCTTGTAACATATTGCGCTTGTAACTTGTTATATAACATGCTTTGTTAGATGCTGCTGGTTACTTTTTAAACCTTTCACTCTTAGTACTCGAAATCGTTTTATAATGCTACTTAAAAGCAATCTTTTGAAATGAAGACTAAATGCTATTTGTTATAGAAAAGAAAGTAGGATTATTGTTGCATTACTTTTAAGAAGTTAACATTGTTAGGTTCATGTTATTCAAAAAGCATTAACACATTACAGGCAGCATCACAATTTCTAATGTGTTACTTCCAAGGTTTGATTAAGCACTAATGCTAGGTCTGGGAATAACATGTTTGTTGCACCAGTTTTATAGTCATGATAAGGCAAAGGTAGCAATAGGAGTGTAACATGGAATTTGTGGCTCTTGGCTGCACATCTACACACTACATGAGGAGCAAAGGGGCACATCTCAGTGGACAAGCTGGTTGTAGATCCCAAAGCAACAGCTGAAATTTCAGAAGGATGACTGAATTTTTTTCTGAATACAGATTGGAGTTTGGAAAGGTTACTTTTTGGACAGCAACTCCCAGAATCTCTGGGAGTTCTACAAATCACTGGCCACACCAGCTCTGGGATTCAAAGAGTTCTATTCCAGAAAGTAACTGTTCTAAGTTCTATAGCTATAGCTGTCAATGATGACAAAGTACACAGTAATAGTCCTCCAGCCAGAGTCAGCCATGGTTTGATGTATCAGGTTTCTGCACCTGAATCTTGTGACTGGATTAGGATCTATGTCCACGGTAGTGTGCCTAATGCTTCTACACAAAAATCAATAGGTCTTGAATGTGCTGGATAATCATGCTTTCAGTTTCCACATTCATGGCCATTTACTTCACCACACTAAAAATAGCCATACTAATCCATAGTGCATAGTGGCACACAAGACCTTGGTCTAAAAAGAGATACCACTTCAGTCACTCCACTGTTGCCTCAGATCTTGCAAGCAGTGAGAATCTAATAATGTCAGCTATCTTTTCAGTGCATCTGTCTTGAAATACATATATATGTATGCTTATGTGACAATTACACAAACTAATCTGATACAGACTATTTATACACTGCAGCTCTGAGTCTCCACACTATATCACTTGGCCAGCATCTTCTGATATCTATACAGCTTCAGTGGCAATTTTCAGTCAGAAACAGGGCTTAGGATTCCTACATTGCCCAAACCAAAAGCAAACTCATAGCATGCACATGCTCTGTGTTGTACATAACTGCTTCATAAATGTTATGGCTGCACTACCGATATCACATGGGTATGAGAGTTTGCATATTCATTGAATGAAGCACCACTGTTTTTAGTTTTCATCAGGGAAGTATTTTGCTCTGATCTGAAGGTACCAATGTGAGGTAATGTTGCACTGTAGACCTATTGGCAGAACCTATCATGGCTAGAGAAATGCCTCAGTAGGACTGATGTCAGTCACCAATCTAAGGCCTTTTCTGCACAATGATGCTCTCTTGAGTCATCCTGTCACAATCCCAGCAGCGCTTCTGCCAGGATATGAGTGTATTCCCAACGCTCCTCTCTGCATGCAATTGACTGCCTGTGAAAGGGCACAAAAGGGACATGCTCCATCCTTCCAGACTGCAGCAGGCCTTGTTCCCATGCTACAGTGGGGGAGAAGTGTGTAGATTGTGCTTCCAGCCCTTCTGCATGGCAAGCTGCAACAGACAGCTCATGCAATCTGGGGCCATTGATGGAGTTTCTCTATCAGTGATATAGCCTGCAATTGCACCAGCTGGTGAGGCAAGAAGGGCAGAACCACAACAACATCATGCAGAAGTGTTGCCACAGTCATGCTCCTCTTGCGTCCCCATGCCAGGATGCTGTTGTCATGCAGAAAAAGCCTAACACTGGAGGGCTGAAGTTATCTGCCAGTTTCCTTTCTTCAGAATGCCATGGGTTATGTGCAACTCAGCTAGTGCTTCATGTCACAGTACTTCTACTACACTAGTGGAACAGGAGATGATGAAGAAAGCATGGATTTCTTCCTGCTGCTATACCTGGTAGGGTACAGATGGGATGGAAGGAAGGAAGCGCATCATAGCAGGGCTTTCTCAAAACTCATGCCGGCTCTGTTGTATTAGATTCTGTTGGGTGAATTAACAGTGAATATAGGAAGAATCTAGCCATGGATATGATTTAGTTCTCAAAAAGTCAACCCATATTTGACATTATTTCTGGTTATGCGGTCCTCCTGGCTGGGAGATTCTGGGAGTTATAACCCAACTAAGCATCTTCTCCAAGCTCTGATTACTGAGTGCATTTTTAATTGCTACAAAATCTTACATGGGTATACAAAATTGGTGGTTCAACCTAGGTGAAGTCCTTGATTGGGAACAATGGAATTTACATGAGAATGACTAGTTTATACAATTCCAGTTTGGTCAGAGGAAACCAGCTGGAAATGATTAAGAGGCTTCTGGAAGATAGCAACAGCTTCTGTTAAACTAACCAGTTACCAGTTACTACTGCTTAGCTATGTTCCTGCTTACTTTGTCCAGGACAGTCTGGAGTGGAAGAGAAGGTTCATAAAGGGCAACTGAGAAATCCTCCTTCAACTCAGTGCAGTTGAATGATCATGTTCATATCATTATAGTTCCAAATCTATAGGAAGGTAAGGTGGCTTATCTGTATGGAACTTGCACAGCTGTATGCATAGTGCAATGGGAGTTTTGGCACAGAAGAATGTCAGACATTTAAGAAAGGCATCCTTAAAAGAGAAGAAATTTTCAGAATCTTAACCTTCTACCTTGTTATTTGTTATTTAAAGTGTTTTGTATCTAGACTTTAGTAGGAAATAAACCCAGGACAATTTATAATAAATGTAAACCAATTAAACACATATGAAATTACACAGTGAAGAACACAAGGTGCCCCCCCAAAAAATGTGAAACAATATAAACAGAAACAAGCAGAGCAAAATACAGTACAAGCTGTAACATCAGCCCCCTGCCATCTCTGCAAATAAAAGCCTTTTGAATAAACCCTTCAGCCTAAGGCAGCTTCCTATGTTACCATATATCTGGTGGTGGTGGTGGTGGTGGTGGTGGTGTGTCTTCAAGTTGTTTCCAACTTATGGCAACTCTAAGGTGAACCTATCATGGGGTTCTCTGAATGCTGAGAGTTTGTGACACACCTAAGCTTATCCAGTGAGTTTCCATGGCTGAGTGGGGGAATAAAAGCCTGGTCTCCAGAGTTATAGTCTAATGCTCAAACCAGTATACCATGCTGGCTCTCTACACAGCTGGTACTTGACCTGAAAATATGCAGTGTTGGGGCTATACCTGAGGGGTCATTCTAGAGAGTATAGGCCACTATTGTGAAGCCCTCCTTCAGGTAGTTGTCTGCTAAGCTTCAATCAGTGAGGGATTCAGAGCAGAACCTCAGATATTAAACAGACTATATGAAGGGATATGTACCAGATATGCACTTATACACCCCTCCAAGCAGCCAGGGATCCCACATTGTTTATGGTGATATAAATAAGATCCAGTCAGCCAGCAAAGTGACAGAAACATTTTGCACCAGTTACCATTTCCATAAGTTGTGCTGTGATACTGACAAACCCTTCTCTTTGCCGTATCTGGCGAACGAAGTTTATATGCAGGCCATATGCATAATTTCCATGGGAGAAACCAGTCTTGTATGTTATCTATAGCAAGAGTCTTCTCTGGCCTTGTCTCGGTGAGGTGATTCGAATAACAAAAAGGATTGATGAAAATGGCCCCCCTTCACTGTTTCCACCTGAGTGTAAAAAATCAGGGAGAAGCTTTTCTCCAGCAGCCTTCCCAGCTTAAGCTTGTGAATGAGTGGGAGATGAGAGACTCCTAGATTCTGTATGTAGCTGACCTTGGAACAATCATTTAACCTACATAGCAGCCTAGCTGGAAAAACTGGGTGAAAAAATAAAAGCCCCGTGACAATCCATGTGCTATGTTGCTGTGCCTCTGACAGAAACATACACATAAAGTACGCACACACTTGCAAATTCTCCAGCCAAATTGTTCATTGGGGAAATGTATAATGCCTGACAGTTAGGACTCTGTCATTGTAACAAGCCAAACCTTCCTACTTCCTATAGATGTAAATCTACGTATTTCTTGTTCTCATAAGCAGGAACAGTTAATGCCCTCACTATTCTCATTACTGAACAAAAAATATAGACTTTTGTGCAATTTTTGAGTGCTGTTTCTGTTTCGGGACCTCAATATACTCTGTTGCTGCTTAGAAAATCTCTTCTTGTGCAAGAAACAGTATGCTCCCTGCACAGTTCCCTGTGGATTATTTTTTGTTTGTTTGCTTCTGAAAAAAACCCCACAGAAACAAACCACATGTATTTGACATAGGGATGGGACAAATCCAGAATTTTCCGAATCTGGATCTGGATCCGAATCCCTGGAAGGTTCCGGGAATCCCCAAATCTCACGAATCTCAAATCTTTCAAATCCTTTTTTAAAAAAGGGTTTAAAAAGCAAGGGAAAGAAGGATAATCTTGGGCAAGACATGCTCTCTCAGCCTTAGCAAAAGCCTAGGCAAAGGCAAACCTCCCTCTGAAGAAATCTGGCCAGGACAGTTGTCATAGTTTTGCCTCAGGATCTCCCCTGACTGAAAATGTCATGAAGGCCATTTGTACACAGGCAGGAAAATGTGGATTAATCCCACCTTTTCCTGCCTGTGTAAACAGGACCACTACAGTAGAGAGATAATCCAGGTCAAAACTGGCTTTTCCTTGCATAGCTCCTTCTGGCATCCTGGGGTTTGCAGTTTGATGATGCACCAGCAGACTTTGGCAGAGAAGGCTGTGACAACTTTTAAAACTAGAAACCCCAGAATTGTGTCTGAAAGAGTTCTGCAAGTGAGCTATGCAAAGGAATGTTTCAGCTGTCCTTGAAATCTCAAGCCCATAGCTTCCAGTCAAGTGCTGAACTTAAATATGAAATGTTCAATTTAAATATCTTAGAATACAACCCTAGATGTAATTTGTGAAATTGTTAGCAAAGGCCATTATTACTCCAAGGGAAAAATTCGTCTACTTGCCATCTCCCCTTGTGTGTCTAGTCTCCCAAATTTTCAGGTGTCCTGGTCTCCAACAAACTGCTTGGGTGGTGGATTCAAAAGATTTGGTTTGCCTGTTTTGGCACAGGGATTCGGATTCCCAATCTCAAATCCCTGCCAGGGATTCAAGGATTCGAAGAGTCGGTTGGCCCATCCCTAATTTGACAACATAAGGAATTTGTAAGGGACCAGGACTGTAGGTATGAGAGGGTGATAAGTTGAGGATGTTGCCCACTCTGAATACGAATTCTGCCCCAATGACATTTTCATTCAGTCACCAAATTTCTAGCATTGCAGAGCTTGAAACACTGAAAATTGTTCACATCTAGAGCTCTTATACCTGCTGTATTTGCACTCCCTTATTACCTTTGCCTTGCATAAACTGGGTTTATAAATGCTATACCAAAGTATTAAGTTATTGCAGTGCTAGAAATTTGGGGGACTAAAGAAAATGTCACGGGGAAGCAATATTCTCATTTTGTGCATCCACGGCCATATCTCTGCAAGGGATTTCGCAAAGTACAAATAACATCACAGCTGCTATTATTCTCTAGAAGGTGACAGGGACATAAGAAAATAAAATGAGTATTTTCATCCCTGCTTCCTCCCTTCTTTTTCTAAATTCTCTCTGAATATGAAGCTGTCCAGGCATTTCACAAGATTCCAAAATGAGCATCTATACATATTCAGCCTTCCAGAAATCACTTGAATGTCAAAGACTCCTCCAGTATTGATCATTTTCAGAGAAATAGTCATATTAGTATATTTCATCATTTTTTAAAAAGAGGCAGGAATAAGAGGGAAAAAAGTGTATGGAGAAGGGAGAAGAGTCTAGCAGCACCCTGTTATGGACTTTTTGAACAATAAGAAATCTTACAACATAATAATTTTTGGCTATGGATACTAGTAATTCTAGTAGGATTACTTAGTTGGCTCTGTAAAAGTAGAATAGTACACTCTTTTCTCTATCTCTATTTTCTTTTTCATTACAGTTTGGCTTGGGAGGGTTAAAGCCCTTTTGTATTTTAGTAAGGTAGTATTTTTTTTTAGTTAGTATTCAATGTCTAGCTTAATGTTTTAGCTTAACATTTTAGTTTTAGTTTTTTCCCCCTCTCCTTGATTGTGCATTTGTTTGACTGTACATTTTGAATGTGTATTTGATTGTATGATTCAAAACTAATAAATATATAATCTAAAAAAAAAAAAGAGTCTAGCAGCACCTTTGAGACTGACTTATTTTAGCATGAGCTTCCAGGAATTTTAATTCAGTTTTTCAGCAGTGGAGTACAGTATTTAGCCATAGGTATATCCTAAAAGTTCCAGATCCTGTCTGAACTTGGAAGCTGAGCATGATCAGCCTTTGCTAGTACTTGGATGGGAGACGAGCAAATACCAAATGCTGTAGGCTACGTGTTAGAGGAAGGATGGAACTGGCAAAATCATCTCTGAATATTCTTTGCCAAAGAAAACCCTCTGAAATTCATAAGGTCACCATAAGTCGACAGGTGAAGACACATACATACACATTTAAGAATAATTAGATAGCTGTGAGGATGGGAACAAAGCGTGATGGCATGCAGAAAGATGCAAATTGTGGCCTGGCTGACAAATCTTTAAAGAGCTATGTAAGGTGATACAGATCTGTGAGGCAGCTTGACAGTGTTAATGTCTTGAGTCTGTTAGTCTCAAGAAGTGAAAGCAATAAATTACGCTTACTTGACAGTCAAGTATTGATTGGTCAGCTTGAACTTCCCTTTGTGAGAGCTGCTCAGACACTTCCCTCACCTCATTATCTTTGCTTGCAAAAGAAAGCTGGCTTTATCTTCTTGTGAATGGTGAAGAAGGAACTTCTGCCAGGGAGATTCCTGAATCTTCACCTAAAGGATGCTTTGGGGACTTCTTCTTAAGGTTCTTTGTCTTTAAACAAGATTTGAACTGAGAACCATTTGAACACAGAATGCCTAGAGGAGAGTCTATGGCTGCCCTGTTTCTCAGACATGAACAGCTCTGTACATGTATCTGAATTCATGTTGCTATTGCATCTGTCAACTGACAGCAATATACAGGCTTACATTGGTAGGTGGTTTCCAGACCTGCCATTTGCTTCTTTCCCGTCTGAGTCCTATAGAAGGGGAACTTCCTGGCAGTAGGGAAAGATCTCTCTCCCCATGCCTTTTTCTCCTGGGCATGTTTCCTTCCCCATAGTTTACTTTTGTGCTGTTAAGTCACTTCTGACTGATAGAGACCCTAAGGCAAGCTTGTTACAGAGTTTTCTTGGCAAGATTTGTTCAGAGGGGTTTGGCTTTGCCTTCCTCTGAGGCTGAGAGAGTATGACCTGCACAAGATCAATCAGTGTGTTTGCAAGGCTGAGTGGGGATTTGAACCCTGGTCTCCAGATTCATAGTCCAGTGCTCAAACCAGTATGCCATGCTGGCTTTCTCCGTGTTATGCCTTAAATTGCCTGGGAGTGGGACCTTCTTGTTTAACTTAAAATATCATGATGGAAAGGTGGGAAGGTAGTAGCCTTGGGCAAGTGCTAGCATCCAAATCAAGTACCTCTCACAGAAACAACGCAGCTGCAATTTCTTCAACATTGTCTTCTCTGTGAGTCCAACGTTAGTAGAAATTAGAGGGTTTCACTGAAGATTGTATCATAGTGTGCATGGGAAACATCTGAAAATGAGTCTGCCCAGGGCCTTCTCACCTGGACTATGAAACATTTTTCTCTGTGAAGTGCTAATGGCTGTGTTCTTCAAAATTCAAATGCTTTTGTCTGTGTGTGGTGTCTGTATACTGGAAACACTGAGCCCAGTATTCTGCATCAGGTACTTAGTTAATGTGTTTGGGACATTATTCTACATCAGCTACTTAGTTAAGTATATTTAACTAAGTAACCTCTCCTGGCCCGATTGCCCAAACCTGACAGAAACATCATTCACTCATACTTCAATCACCAGCACAATGGAACTCCTTCTCTTCTTGCAGGTGATGTGGGTGAACAATGTTTCTGTTGCTGGGCAAGGAGAGGTTATTTAGTCAAGTTACAGAAACCCTATAAATGAGAAAATTCCAAGTTACCCTATCCTCACCTACCTTGCAGTCTTGAAGACTCAGAGTTGTGGCTTCTTTGATTGAGTCTATCCCTCTGTAGTATGGTCTACTTCTTTTCCTACTGCCCTCTGTCTTACCAAGAATGATGGTCTTTTCTAGTGAGTCATATCTTCTCATGGTATGGCCAGTTTCAGTTTAATTACTTTGGCTTCTAGGGAGAGTTTGGGTTTGATTTGCTCCAGGAGCCATTTATTTGTCTTTTTTAGCAATCCACCATAGCTGTAGAACTTTCCTCCGGCACCACATTTTCAGATGATTTGACTTCCTTCCTATCAACTTCCTTCACTGTCTAGCTTTTTAATATGTAATTAAAAGCTGAATTTATGCACAGGGCCATGTAAGAAGAAATCCCCATTAGTTACATGAATTTTGCCTTTCTGGCTTGCGTGATCAAACACTTGGGAAATTCCATTCCCTCTCTGCTGCTCTCCCTCCGCCCCCGCATTTCTGTTTCCTGCCCACATTGAAACTGCTATTCCCTGTATGTTGTTGCTAAATATAGATCAGACTGGCAGGAGAGTTCCTGCTGCCGCCTGGCCTGGGCTGCTAATCTATGCTTTGCACACTCCTAATATGGTTGAGTGCAGCAGCCAATCAGGTGCTCAGTGATTACTCGAGCGGGTGAAGGGGGTTTGCTGCTTGGTATCACCCCCTCGCTGCAGCTTTCAGATTAACCACTCCACAGGAAGCGCTGCGGCAGCAGTAGCCATAACAAAAGGCCAGTGAGCCATTGTAGCTGTGTACAACCTGGTTTCATTGGGCTACCAGACAGTCCTTCTGCATAACAGGGTCTTGCCCACAAGTGTGTATTCAAATCCCAAATCAAGTAATTCAGGCAATACTCCCAGCTAAGACAAACATATAGCTCACTCTCAGATGTGACATCGTACAGTTATGTCCAATTTGCTCTGGTTGAACACGGTGTGCAGGTGTGACCCACACAGTTTGCAGCTTAACGGGTACCCAACCTCCACAGTGATTTGAGCACTGACAACTGCGCATGGTAACTAGGTTGCTTCTGCGTTGGCTCCCTCTGAGCCAGAGCTTGATAAAAATTACTTATTTGTATACACTCCAACTGTCTCACTTTTGCAGGGACAGTCTTGATTAATGCTCTTTCATCCCACTTTTTCAGCTGCTTTTAAAATTTCCCAGGCCATTTCCGCACTAGCCTGTTATAGCGCTATGATTCCACTTTCAACATCCTCTGGAATCCTGGGGTTTGCAGTTTTGGGAGGGGCCGGCCAGCCCGCCCCTCCCAAAACTGCAAACCCCAGGATTCCAGAGGATGTTGAAAGTGGAATCATCAAGCTATAACAGGCTAGTGTGGAAATGGCCCCCGTTTCTCTCTCTTTCTCCCACTTCCCCTGTCTATCCTCATCTTACTTCAGTCACTGCAAGCTGATGTCAAAGTGCAAAAGTAGCTTGCACTTAGTTAATTTAGCAGGGGAGAAAGGAGGAGAGGAATCTTGCCCTTCTCCTAGGCTCAGGGAAAAGCAAACTGCGGCATCCTCCCCTAGCTTGTCTGTTCTCCCTCATTAATAACTTTTGTCATCTTGACCACACTCAGATGTTGCCTTGCCATATGTGTCCCCATTTTCAACTGTGAAACATTGGATGGTAAGTATTTGGACTACAGCTTCCCCAAATCTTGAGCTAGTATGGCTAGTGGAGTCTATAGTCTTCTAAAGGGAGTCTGTAGCCCAGCAAAGCATTTTTTTCTGACTCTTGTTGTTGCTATGTGCCTTCAGGTCTGCTATGACTTATGGAGACCCTATTCTAGTTTTCCTGGCAAGATTGTCATTGCCCTCCACTGAAGGTGAAAGACTGTGACTTGCCAAAGGCCACCCAGTCGGTTACCATGGATGAGCAGTGTTTTGAACGTGCTGTCCCTAAGTCCTAGGCCATTTCTGCACTAGACTGTTATAGCGCTATGATTCCACTTTCAACATCCTATGGAATCCTGGGGTTTGCAGTTTCGGGCCCCTCCCGAAACTGCAAACCCCAGGATTCCATAGGATGCTGAAAGTGGAATCATAGCGCTATAACAGTCTAGTGCGGAAATGGCCCTAGGCCCACAATGATTGCTCTCCCCTACTAATATCACTTTTTCTCCTTGGGCCTATTTGTTGAAACCTGTATAGGAGTAAGGGTGTGGCCATTCACTTAATTCTAGGTCAAGCCAGGATGAATGGGATTCCACAAAAAAATGGTACTAAGGGCTTTCCTGTGTCAACTTCCCCAGGCCTCAAAATGCTGAGCAGCTGAGGCAGTTAATTCCAAATGTGATCTGTTTCTTGCCCACAGTCCCACATTCTTGTGAATCATCAATTATCAAATGACCGAGAGGTATGGCTAGTCCAGGGACAGCATTTCCCTCCAGTATTGGCATTGTACAAATATCTAAGTGAGGTCCTAGACTCCCTCTTCCCGAAATCCCCACAGGGTTCTTTTGGCCATACAGTTGTACGGCTCAGATAATATACTCAGAGTAACTTCCACGGACCTCAGTAAAATTCAGGACTGCTGTAAGACCAATTTAGCAGAACTTTACTTTCTCTAAGTAATATCTGTATTTGAGATAATGGTCTAATTCTCAAAGCTTGAAAGTAATGAGTTACAAGCAATGTAATTGGCTGTAATAAGTTGCTTTGAGGGTTAACAAGGTAGGAACAGAGTTATATTACAAAGTCACATTTCAAAAGCAGGGTAACTAGTAAGAGAAATTTTGGTATAACAAGTAACACTTCCTTGTTAGTTTCAAAAATTACTTTTAAAGACCACTTTAAGGGATTTTTAGTGGTGTTGTGTCAGAAATGAAAAAATTGTTTTTGAATGCTTTTCATTCCTTGGTTTACCTCCAAATCTAACAAAAAGTGACTAATGAGCAGCGCAAAAAAGTTTAAAAAGTAGCTCTCTAAACACTGTAATGAGGAATGGCAATGGAATTACTCTTAAAACACTGTAACAAGTAAAAGGAATGAATTACTTTTAAAAAGGAATTTTCTACACTCTGAAACTGTTCTTTCTTGGAGATTTTTAAGCAGAAGTCAAGTCTTAAAAGCTGTTTCACAGTTGATTCTTGCATGGATAGTAGTTTGAGTAGATAACCTTTGGCCTTCCATCTAACCTTATGATAATTCTTTAATTGCAAATATTGAGCAGTGTTACTCTCTTCCTCATTTTGCATCAAAATTTTCTCTTCTGATGCATTCAATTTGAATGAATATATATTTATAAAATTATTAGCTATTTCTATTGTTTCAGATTCCAGTTTAAAAACACAAGTCACCCACTGGGCTTTGTAGGATTATAATCTTTTTTGGGCATGTGTGTGAATATGTATTTCATATATCATTTTCTTCATGTTTTCAGTTGGATAGCTTTTAATGAATGACCACTTTTTCTCATAGATTCAAATTGTCAATGAAAATTGTCCGTATGCAGCTCGTCAAAATTTGTATTAATGTTGCAATTCCACACCTTCTAACCTGCACTTTAAATAGCATAAGCCCATTCACTCAAAATCTCTGTGCAAACTGTACATATTATGTTGTCAACAGTCTGAAAGATCTCTTGTTATTGATGTGCTTTTTTCCTTTCTGGAGTGTTTCACCTCTTGGTCATTTCTATTCTTGGATGAATTTCCCTCTCTTTTTCCCCTCTATCTTCACCACTGATTGTTCCTCCAATAGTCATGCCATCCAACAAAAGGACAGAAAAAGATGGTTGTGGCATTGGCCCAGTGTAAATGTATCAAAAGATAGCTTGGGCCACAATGAGATGTATTGTATGTTGTCCAACAGAAACAAATTCAGATGGCCACAAGTGGGAACATTTAATAATTTACCTAGCTAATTATCACTGCAAGACAGCTTACTGACACAGCTTGTATCTCTCAGTACTTCCCTCTAGGTATGCCATCTGTTGGCCAAACAATTATTTGCAAATCCAAAAATGGCTCTTGGACCTTAAAAGAGGACATCTGCCTGAAAGCTGGGTCCTAATTATCCATCTCTTTGGAATTGACCATTCTCTCTCTCTCTCTCTTTCTCTTTGTGTTTTAAGAATTATTTCCACTTACGCTTGATGACCTCTTCTGAACACATTCAAAATCTCTTGGAAAAGGATAAGTCATAAATACTGTTGGGTATTGAGTATACCTGCTGCTAGCAAAGACTGAAACTGGTTGGCTGTAAAATACATGATGCATTTATTTATTTGTAGGGCCACATAAGAAGGCTGATTACTTCAACCACAGATAGAAACTGAGGGGTTAAGCTGAACACTTCTGCTCCTCTTCAGCTGATGGACTCATTAATGATTTCTTCCCCCTTCAATGCGTACATTAACAAATTTCTATTTCCTGACCAAAGCAAATATTATTTTTAAAATGTACATGCAAAATAATCCAGCTGGATTGTTTTAGCCTCTAATCACAAATGGAAGGTGCAACCTAAATAAAATTATCACTAACTTTATTAATAAAGATTATTGTCTTCTTTTGGTCACTGCTAGGATGGGAAAGGATTATATATGTTTAGAATAGACTATGAAACAAAGGAAGAAAGAGTCATTCGGAAAGACTGCAGCCTCGATTAAATTATATTGAAATTACTAGTTTCCACATCTTGATGGATATCTGGTATAATCCACTCTCCACTAAAGCCAGTGTGATTGATTTTAATAAGCAAGATTATAGCCTCCACTCTTTAGCTGTCAGCACAACTGGCCTTCGGTGTGTCTTACGCTATCAGTCCAATCTTCTTCTTTTTTTGGTATCTGTGTTCATCTTGCTTCCAGTTGCTCCTGCATAGTCTATGCTCACTTCTAAAAATTAAAAACAGCAGCAAAAACAAACTCTCAGTGATTGTAGAGTAAGGAACATTTTCAAAATCAAAATTAAATATTGTAAACTTTCAAAGTAAAATGAAAGAAATAAAATAATGTAACAGTTTAAAATGGAAGCTTTAAATGGAGTTTCTTTGGGCAGTGTTATGGGACTACTAGCATCAATGCCATAGAAATGGCTTGCTCAAGCAGGTTGAGGAATACAAACAGTGCTTCTGAAGTCAGCATCTGGGAAAGACAATGTTTGTTTTGGCTAGGCAATGGCTATTCATTAACTTGTGCACTGAAAGTTAGCTCAGCAGGGAAAATGACCTTTGTAATAAGATAGCTGGATGAATTTACAAAATTTCTTTACATTTTACTCTGTGATCTGGCAAGCTTCTAAGAAACATAACAGAGCTTGGAAATATTACTTTGAAGTCTTCTACAACTCCCCAGGATTATTGGAACTCTATTCCAAATGGTAAAGGCACTAAATCCCATCTGATCTTGGAAGCTAAGCAGGTCAGCCTGCTAAGTAGGATCTTGGAAGCTAAACAGAATGGGAGACCACCAATAAATACCAGATGCTGTAGGCTATATTTCAGAGAAAGGAACTAGGTAAAACCATCGCTGAGTCTTCCCAGCCTAAGAAAACCCGATGAAATTCAAAGAGTTTCCATAAATCAACAGGTGAATTGAAAGCACATACATACACATATACATTTCAAAGAAGTAATTAGAACATAGGAAGCCACCTTCTCCTCAGACAGATTTTGATCCCTTTTGTTCAAGTTGTTTCTGACTTAGGGAGACCCTGAGGTGAACCTATCATGGGGTTTTCTAGGGCCGAGAGTATGTGAGGTGCCCAATGTCACTCAGTCGATTTCCATGGCAGAGGGGAATCAAATCATGGCCCCTTTAACCCATGTTATAAGGCAGATGATTGTCAATGTTTCCCTGGAATCTCGAGTAGAGATGTCCCCATCTATCAGCATCCCACAGCCTGATGTTCCCCCAGGGCGTTAGACTGTGATTCCCACAATCCCCAGCCAAACTCAAGCAATAAAATCTACAGTTTCTCTATCTTGAGAACACCAGGTTGGGGGACACTGCATGGCTACCTGAACCTTTTAACAAGATGCCAGTAATTGTGCTGTACTACTGAATATAAATCCCTTCCTGCTAGGTTCCTGGGATTTAAAAAAAGGAAAGAAAGAAAGAAAGAAAGAAAGAAAGAAAGAAAGAAAGAAAGAAAGAACAGTTTCTTTGCTTTGAGTAGTTGTATAGTGGAGGGAATAATAGCACGTCTTTATGACATGTTTCCATGTCCAACACTCTTCTTCTATACAAATGTTAAAACTTTAGGAATATATCTTCTTTTATCTCCCTCTTGGATTTCCATGCTCTCTAATACTTTGAAGCTGTCACAGAGGGGTAGATGTAGTACAAGGATGTACTGAATACCTACTTTGCAACATCTAAAAGAAACATATACGTGTCTAATTCTGGCTTAGGCAATAGGATTCTATCCAATATCTGATAGCAGAGCCTTGACTAGAGTTGCTAAGCCAGAAGCAATCCAGGACCTGAAATTTCAGGGAGAAAACATGAGACCTAGGTGGCCATTGGGGATATCATAGGGGGCAGGTTTGGTTATGTCACTAAGCATAAGGCATTACGTATCAATCACAGTTCCTCAAAGCATACCATTCCAATAAAAAAAAAACTCTAAGAAATGAGAAAATATTTTCGTAATTGGAAATTAACTTTTCCAAGCTATACATGGAACAGAAAAAAACAAGCAACATTTTCCCCCAGGGGAAAAAGAGAAAGATGATAAGGAGAAAGAAAGGGAGAAATTAGAGAGGAAGACAGAAAATAAGAAAGAAAGAAAGAAAGAAAGGAAGGAAGGAAGGAAGGAAGGAAGGAAGGAAGGAAGGAAGGAAAAGGAGATGCTTAGCAAGAACTTTAGGGATGAAGGAGAAGGGAGAAAAAGAGAGACAAGTGAAATCATGAATTAAATGAGAAATGAATCAATGCCTAAGAGGAGAAAGACATTCATATCAGGCTGTTGGCTGACAATGGAACAACCAGTGGATTTTTCAGACCAGGAAAAGAAACTGAAGCTGCAAGGTGGGAAAAGAACTGGGGAAATAAAGAATGAGATAGGAAAAGCTGCAAAGCAGCAAATCTTCATGCTACACTTAGTGAGTCTTGAGGCAGCAAATATTGAGGCAACCCAGTATTTCACTGTGCTGACCATTCCTACTCACTGACCTCTGAGGCTGACCATGGTTTAAGAAGATATAAGAGAGAATAGAGAGAATGAAGGAAGTGGCAAAGTAGACTCCCTGGATACAATATAAATTTTTGACTACGTGGAAATAAAATATTTTAAAAAATGTATTCAACTGTGAGCATCACAAATACCATCCCCCAAAAACAATGGAGACTTTGGCCTAGTAGAATGTACTTCTGAAATTGCCTTTTGGCTTGTATCTATTAAAAGACCTTCAAAACAGTCAACATAATATTAAATATTAAATTCATCTTGGCTAACAAAGTTGGTCTGGCTATGTATATAACTAATTTGTGAATACAGATGAGCTTTCCCATTTATTCCAGTGGGAAGGTTAGTTCCAAGCGCATATTGCTTTATGTTTGGAGCTGCCCTCTCCACAGACATGAATGGGGAACCTAACACTGCTGTTTATTTGCATAAAAACTCCCATTAGCTATGCCTATCCCACTGAAAACCATAGGACTTAAGTTAGACACAATTAATTTTGGCTGAATGAGAGCCTATTGGTTTAACTTATCATTAAATAATCTTGATGCCAGTGCTTGTCCTAGAACCCAAAAGTCTACTTGATGTACAGGAAAGTTTTCAATTTTCCTCCTTTAACACTGAGGCTGTACAAAAGAATGAGACTAAAGCACATCCATGTTTATTATGGCACCAGAAAGGTTTAAAGCAAGATGTTCTTCATAAACTAGGCTAGTTTAAGGGCTACTCAATATCATATCACTTTGTCATGTTCATCATCTTCCTAGAAATGCCAGGTCAACCTCAGGGGAAATTGTCACAGTTTTGGAGATCTGAGGAGAGGATTTTGTCTTAAATATGAAATCAAGGGATGTTAAATCACCTACAATTTCTGCAGTATTAGAACGCATCAGCCCAATGGAGCCAAACTAATCAACTTTGCTAGCACCTCAGCATTTCAAAGCTAAGTGCATCCCAATTAGCATCTTTTTATACATCACTCTGCTCCCAGATCTACAGAAAGGTGGACAAACCCATCTATCTGGGCACTATCTGAAGAATCTGTCTGAAAATGAAAGTGGGTAATTTGTTGATGACTGGCCCAGAAAATGACAGGAAAATTACAGAGCAGATTTCAGCTGTGGGGCATCATCTGAGCTACAACAAAATGAAGCCTAAGTGTAAGAAAGAGCCAATTATTTGGTAATCAGAGTCAAGGATGAAAGAGAAGAAAAACTGAAGGGGAAGGAGGGGGGCTCTGTTTTTTTTTTACCCTTTAGTGCATTGTTAGGAATGATGAAAGAGTAAGAAAGGAGATACTGGAAAGTAAGAAAGGTATTTTAAAATATAGGCTGGCATCCTGTTAGTCAGTAATGATGTTTTAAGTTGGGCTCATGGCCATGTAATTGTTTCCTGTTCACATTTTATGACAATGGTACTATTGCCAGGATCATGTATGCTTCTGAAACTTACCTTAAAAAGTCAGGGCAGCTGGCCCAAGCAAGTTCCACGGTGCTGGCAAGTAGAATGCTGCAGGATGATGTGACCAGCTCCTTCCAGCCAGCAAGTGACATCATCCGGGAGCGCTCCACTCGCCAGCACCATGGAACTCTGTTGTTCAGGATAGTGGACTGGTTTTTAAGGCTGGTTCTAAGGTGTTGGATCAGGAGATGAGGTGTAGCTACAATATCATAATTATGCCTCTGAGGTAGGATCTCAGTCATTTAAAAAACAGCAACAACTGAAATTGCTATTTACAGAGATAAACAGTGGTGGCTGGTGGCTTGCATGTCAGAATCCACCCTGGGGTTTAGACTGAACTTTAAAGGAGTCATCCAAAGTGTTGAACCTATTTGGGGGATAGCATTTAGTACCTTGTGTAGCTTTTTTTTACATTTGGAAGAAAAAACAACATGCATTCAATACCCCATTGACATGGAAGCTGGCTACTGCAGCTGGAAATTAAATGTGTGTGTGTATGTATTCCAGAGTATATTTGCAAAATCACAGGGTTAACACTACCATTATGTTGGTTGAAGCATATGCCTCAGACTGCTGATGCTTGGGGAGATGAAGTGATGGTAAGATAGTAGAAGACAGAGCTGTACATGTCATGTGGCATGTTAAAGTAGGCAGCTGCCTTCAGGGGTGGTGGAGAATGCTGTCACATTGCTAATGTTGAATTCAACAGTCCTTCCAGTCAGCTTCTGTATGTGGAGTAGAGGGGGAGGTCATCATCTTGTCCTTTGCTTCAGTCAGCAAAATGTCCTGGACCAGCCCATGAAAACCTCTCAATGGCTGTGCGTGACCCACACATCTGGCATCAAATCAGCAGATTATAACATTTTACAGTAGCAGCATGTTCTGACACAAGGTTAAACAGCTTTCGGACGCTCCACTGTAACGGACCTAGAGGAGAATGTACCCGAGAAAGCTGCCTTAGGCACAGTAAGGCATTGTGTCCATTCTAGTTACATTAATCTTTTCCACAGCTTGCTTTTAACAAATGACATCAGTACCATGAAGTATCACTGTTGCTCATAACCTGATCTCAGCTGTTGAATGACTCCCTGAATTGCCTATACATTGTCCAGCTTATATATCCTGTTTTTTTTCTTGCTTCAAAGGTTCCAAGATAAATATCTGTGTAAAGATAACACTGGATTCACATGATCAAACTTAGGCCATTTCCACATGACAACGCTCTTCCACGTTGTCACGCTGCAATTCAGGTCTGGAAGGAAGTGTGTCAGCAATGCTCCCCTCTGCACCTGCTCACTCTCTGCGGAAGGAAGCGCAGTGGCTCCCCCTTCCATCTGCAGTGCAGCTGAGCACTTGCCATTGCTGCATTGAAGCATCACAATTGTGCTTCCGCACAATAGTAAATACGGCAGCGCTGCATGATTGGAGGTGTAAAACGGATTTTTTTTCCATTTTGCAAATACTGCATGAGTATGATACTTTGCAACGGGATGGCAACGGGATGGCGACAATGTCATGTGGAACCGCGATCTTCCAACCACTGCCATCCTGTCCCAGAAGCGGCACAGCGATGTTGTGTGGAAAGGGCCTTAGTTTCTTTAGTTGTTCTCCTCAAACCTTCAGGAAGCAGCTGGAAAAGTGCTGCAGTGGTCTGGACAATCACCTGTATTTGTGAAGTTCATAGTCAGCATCACCATCAAAGGCCCCTCCCAAAACTGCAAACCCCAGGATTCCATAAGATGTTGAAAGTGGACTAATAGCACTATAACAGTCTAGTGCGGAAATGGACTGTGCGCTTCCATATGAACCTGCCCATGTTTTGAGATCTTCTGGGGAGGTCTCTCTGTCCCACCACTCTCACAAGTAGTTTTGGCAGGAACATAGGAGAGGACCTTCTCTGTAGCTGCTCCCATATTCTAGAATTCCCATAAAAGCTAGAATGGCACCCTTCTCACTGTCTCTCCACAAGCAGGTAAACTACCCCTTTTTTTAATATACCGGCTTTGAGAATGGATTTTTCAAGGGAAGAGTCCTTGTATATATACTATACAAATATTAGTTAGTATAATTGGTATATATACTAATACACTAGACTTCCTTTTCTAAAATCATTTGTGTTTCTAACTGATTTTAATTCTACAATAGTTTCATTAATTTCTTTTTAACTTTTGTATGTTGTGAATTTTTCACTATGCTTGTTTTAAAGGTTGCAAGCTGCCTTGAATCCCAAACTGGGAAAAAGGCAGATTATTAATAACAACAATGACAACAACAACACAGCATATTTCAGGCATGGCTGTGCTAGTTTGAATCATAGGCAAGGGGATGTTGTAGCACCTCTGAAACTGAGAGAAAGAAGTTTGTAGCATAAGCATTCATATACTGAGTCTATTTGCATCTGATTAAGCAGAGCCAGTCTTATGAAAGCTTACGCCACAATTTTTTTTTCCTCAGTTGATCTCAAAGGTGCTGCAATATCCCTTTGCATAATATATAGCAGGCTAGACATCTAGAACAAAGAATTAATGACTTAATAATTGTCAGCTCTGAAAGGGGAGGATGCTTCCTTGGACCTTTCAATTTTCCAAACATATTTGGCACACGCTTAAACTGGAAACTTCCAGTTTGCGAATGATGTGAGATCACACAAAATAACTTCATCAAAGAGGATTGTAAACTTCTTTTTTTGAATGAGAACTATTTGCTGTACAGAGCCACTGCACAGTTTGTTACTGATTCAACTAGAAACAGTTCTTAAAGTAATAAATTAATTCTGAGTGAATCCTCCATCATGCAGTGGCTAAAAGTAATTCAATAACAGTGCAATCTCTTATGTCTATAGTAATGGAGAGGTCTAATGCACTTCAGTAAAGATTACTTCCAAGAAATGACATATAGGACTGCAGCCTAAGGAAAGTAAAATTTTTGTGTGTAAGCATATACAATTATGTAATAATTATGTATTATTATGTAGTGTGTACAGAATTATGTAACAAAAATATAATTAAAGCTTTCATGAATTATGAAGAAAGGCTATCTGCTATATGTCCAAGCAGTAACATCCAGTTACTCTTGACTCTGCAATGTTAAAATGCTTCAAGCAGGGAAATTTTAGCAACATTACTAATCAGTTGGTGAGTTGTTTCATTTTGCAACCTAGAACAATAATTAACATTATTGAATCAGTTCGTGCGCTGAATAGAATTGTCACAGTCTATTTCTCATTTTTGGTGGTGAAGTATAATTGTATTTCAGATAGTTATACTATTAGCATATTGTGTGCAGTACTTTAAAAACGATTGCTGATGGAGGATGTGAGCCTTTAGTTTTAGTGACACTTTACAATAGGTATGCAATTAGAATTTAACTTATTTACTAGTAGTAATAGTAGAAAGAGCAACAGCAGCAGTAGTTGTTGTTTACTGGAGTACTTTAATCAAGATTGGTGTGAAATGTGTGAGTCCTCTAGTTTCAATGACACTGTGTAATAGCCATGTAATTTAGGTTTAGAATTCAAATTACTACTACTGATGCTATAGTACTATTACTACTGTGCTGCTACTGCTACTATACTATAATAGTAGTAGTAATTTTTGTATACTACTACTAGTAGTAGTATTAACAAGTTAAATTGTTAAATTGCAAATCTAAAAATAAATCTAAAATAAAGTAGTAGTAGTAGCAGCAGCAGCAGCAACAGCCATGGTTGTTTATCTTCTCAAAGCTCACCAAGTCCCCAGGTGATGTACAACAGATATAACATCATTCAGAAACAGAATTTTTAAAAAATACAATTTTAAAAACAAGCAATTAAGCAATTCCCTAAAGCTGAAGACTGAAGGCCACATGGAACAATGTTGTCTTGGCTACTTGTTTGATGCATAATTGGAATAGACAGCCTAATGGAGGGAGTTATACAGTTAAGGTACTGCTACAAAGAAAGCCTTGTCTCCTATACTCACCAACCTAGCCTCTTCAAGGGGCAGGACACACACAGAAGTCTCCATTAAGGATCTAAGAATTCTGGGATGACTTGTATCTTTCAAATATCATAGATGCAAACCATTTAGAGCTTTGTAGGTCAAAACGGCAACCTGAATTGTGCTTGAAAACAAATTGTATGCCATTACAGTTAGTACAAGGCTAATATCTCTGTAGCTTCAGAACACTCTTCAAGAGCAGCCCTGTATAAAGCACATAACGGTAGTCAAATCAGCATGGACCATTTGGGCACCTTTTTATATGTTACTTTCCTATTCCACCCCCACATTTCTTCAAAGCATTTCACAATAAACTTTTTTAAAAAGGAGAATTAGCATGAAACATAAGTAAACATTTCATAGAATCACCAAATCATAGAATCATAGAGTTGGAAGAGACCAACAAGGGCCATCAAGTCCAACTCTCTGCCATGCAGGAATATACCATCAGAGCCACCCAACCTCTGTTTAAAAACCTCCAAAGAAGAAGACTCCACCACATTCTAAGGCCCTTTTTGCATGCCAGTCCTGTTGCAAAATGGTCTCAAGAGCATCGTGCAATTGCAAGGACCATTCCACATGATGTTCTCGCAATTATGTGATGCTCCCAAGGCCATTAGGTAGCAATCAAGCATTATATCATTTTTAGCTTGTTGCTAAAAATGATGCATGATCATGCATCCCTTCCAGGCCTCACCCACACTTACCTTGTGTGCGGAGCCTCCAGACGCGCGGCCATCGCGCTTCCTTCCCCAGTGCAGCCTGGGAAAGTACCCAGCTGCCTTGCGGAAGGAAGAGGCACAGTGCTCACGCTTCCGTCCAGCCAGCATGGGGGTGGTGAGGAGGAGAAGCGGAGGGGACGCGATTGCCTCTCACAAGAGGCTTCTTGCATGATCCCCTCACAATGACACCGGAACGAGGTAAGGTGCAAAAAGGGCCTAAGACAGCATATTCCGCTATCAAACTGTTCTTACCATCAGGAAGTTCTTCCTAATGTTTAGATGGAATCTTTTTTCCTGAAGTTTGAAGCCATTGCTCTATGTCCGAGCAGCAGAAAACAGGCTTGCTTCGTCCTCCACACGACACCTCTTCAAATATTAAACACAGCTATCATGTTGCCTCTTAACCTTCTCTTTTCTAGGCTAAACAAACCCAGTTCCCTAAGCTACTCCTCATAGGGCTGTTTGGAGCAACATCACTGTATGTGATCCAGGTTATAGAATTTCAGTTTCGATGTATCTATTTGACTGCCGAGAGGACAATTGTACCATCTTTTTCTTTGGGGACTGTATGTGTGTGTGTTCAAATTTGAATTCACAACAAGAAGACAGCAGAAATTCTTTAGTGTCACCAAGTGAGGAAAACTTATATATCACCTTGATCAGATTAAACACTGGATCTGTCTGTGCTGAACAGTGTAAAACAACTATGATTTCAAAGAGTGTTTGTGTTGAACATCAACAGTTGCTATGCAGCTGATGTAATTCTGTAATAATCTGTGACCACCAGAAGATACAGGAATGTGACAAACCCTGGGAGTGATGAATTCACAAATAACTCATTTCAATGCATTCTACTGGAGGGGTCAGAAACAAAGGAAACCAGTCTGAGAAGTGGAACAGTATTTTTTAAGCAGTGGTACTGGCACTGCCTCAAAGCAAATTTAAAAGTAGCTGAGTAGGGGAAATGGTTCTTTTGCCCCTTAATTAAAGCACTTCAATCAACTTTATTACAAACGTAGATCAGTTGTAAAAGGGCAAAAGCAGAACATAATGAAAAATAAAAAAATGGTATGCAGAAAAAATGGTATGCAGAAATATAGGATGGGGGACACGTGGCTGGCTAACAGTACGTGTGAAAGGGATTTAGGAGTCTTCATAGAGCACAAGCTGAACATGAGTCAGCAGTGTGATGCGGCAGCCAAGAAGGCCAACGCAATTCTTGGTTGCATCAATAGGAGTATGGTGTCTAGATCGAGGGAGGTATTGGTACCACTTTATTCTGCATTGGTTAGACCTCATCTTGAATACTGTGTCCAGTTCTGGGCACCCCAATTCAAGAAGGATATGGATAAGCTGGAGCAGGTGCAGAGGAGGGCAACCAAAATGGTGAGGGGCCTGGAAGCCATGCCCTATGAGGACAGACTTAGAGAGCTGGGTATGTTTAGTCTGCAGAAGAGAAGGTTGAGAGGGGACATGATAGCCATGTTTAAATATTTGAAGGGGTGTCATGTCGAGGAGGGAGTGGGCTTGTTTTCTCCTGCTCTTGAGACCAGGACAAGGAGCAATGGATGCAAGCTGCAGGAGGGGAGATTCCGCCTGAACCTCAGGAGGAATTTCCTGACAGTCAGGGCTGTCCAACAGTGGAACGTGCTGCCACAGAGTGTGGTGGAGTCTCCTTCTTTGGAGGTTTTTAAGCGGAGGCTGGATGGCCACTTGTCGGGAGTGCTTTGAGGGTTTTCCTGCATGGCAGGGGGTTGGACTGGATGGCCCTTGTGGTCTCTTCCAACTCTACATTTCTATGATTCTATGATTCTATAAAGATGAAAAAGGTAAAAAGCAGCTCTGAGATACAGAGATTTCTATATATATATATATATATATATATATATATATATATATAAAAAGTGAAAATCAATTGCATGCTCAGGGGTGAGATCTAGTGTCCCACAAAACCACAAACACAGAATTTGGAAAGAAAATGGCCACAATTTTATTTACAGCTGTTCCCAAGTTGCCATGCATGTGGGTCTGGATCTCAGCATCAGCAAACCTGCCTATTGACTGATGAGCCCGACCCCCTGCCACTTCCAGAATTCATGTGGTAATAAGCGCGGAATCCACCTGATCACCCAAGGAGTGCAGGGAACGTAGGAACCTCCTGTGTTGTGCACGCCTTCTACCACCCCTGTACCCCTTGCTCCTTGGAAGGGGGTGCTGTAGTGTGCCCTGCCCAAAGGCACTGATAACCTTATCTCAGATCCAGGACCTATGCCAACCACCCACAAGTTGTGACAAGTAAGCAAATATGCAGTCCAGCTCCTGAAAGATGCAGGGAGGGTAGGTGGGATGACGCTCTGAATGACATGAGCGCTGTCTGGAGGAGGACCTGTCTAAATACTTCTTTCCCAGACCCTGGACCAGAGAGAAAACTGCTAGCCAGCTCTGGCCCAGGAAAGGGGTAGCCAGTGAGTTTAAAGTGCAGTTTAAACTCATTGGCTGACCAGCGGATGCCACTCCTAAGGCCACATGGGCCACACAGCCTGCCAGGAAGAAGCAGCTGGCTTTGCTGGCTGCACGAGAAGACTGTGTATTGACCACAGCATCCCCAAGCCACAAAATCATTGTCTGGAAAGTCAGGCAGCTACCTCTCCTTTGAACAGTAGTGCTAGGGAAGAGTTCTACAAATACCTTGGAGTGCTAAAAAGACAAATGAATGTGTCCCAAAGCAAATCAAGCCTCAGTTCTCCCTAGAAGCCAAGATGACTAAACTGAGGCTTTCGTACTTTAGCTATATCACAAGAAGACCTGACTCACTAGAAAAGACAATCATGTTTGGCAAGGTAGAAAGCAGTAGGAAAAGAGGAAGACTGCATTACAGATGGATAGACTCAATCAAGGAAGACATGTCCTTGAATCTGCAACAGGGCAGTTGGTGATGCAGGTTTCTCATTGATAGAATGGCATAAATGGAAGCTGACTTGACAGCAGTTAACAGCAACTGTATCATGAGATGAAGTACAAGTAAAATAAATACAAAAACCTTAAGGGGCGGAAACAGATGGAAGAAATGTTCCTGTTGGTTGCTCTACCTCTTGCTGTAGTTCTCAGGGGGAAGGGTTTTGTCACAGAACCTCCAGAGGCAATTCCCAGCACAAACAGCAACATTTTGTTCTTATGTAGAGATTAGGTTTTTAAAACATCCAGTGTAAATTATGGCAGAAAAGAAAAGAAAAGAAAAGAAAAGAAAAGAAAAGAAAAGAAAAGAAAAGAAAAGAAACTCTTGGAAAAGGCTATCTAATCGTATTATCCTGATTAAAGGCCATTTCTCCTCTTCCTCCTCCCTGAATGGGAAGGGAAACACAGGGCCTTTAACCTGGAAGAGTAAGGTTTTTTGAACACTGTATTTTAAAAAACAAAAAAGGCATGCTGATCCAGGCTTCCAGAGCCAATAGTGATCAAAGACACAGGAGAGATCTCTGAGTGGCCAATTGTCTATAGGGCTTTGAATTTAGAATGTTTATAGGCAAAATGGCCTATCCCACTTCCTTCAACCTTCTTCTCCTCCTTGTCATCCGGAGAGATGTGTACAGATTCAAAAATGGCATCCAGGAAGTTGCAACTGGTAATAAACGAAACTGTAATGTTTTGAGACCTCTTGCCTTTTTTTCATAGTCTGGTTTTCCCACAACACAATTTAAAATAATAAAAATCATTTAAGTAGACTAAAAACATATAAAACAATTTGACAAATGAAAAACAGTTTAAAACCATGTGCATAAACTTTTGGGGGGAAGTCAGGCCCCAACAGCTTTGGTAAACAGCGTTGGTTTTCCTAGGCATTTAAATAAAGCCAGTGTTGGTATCAGTTGTGCCTCCATGGGGAAGACATTCCACAACCAGCATGCCAAGCTGGGAAGGCCCTCTACCATGTGCTCTCTCAGTATGTTGTCTTCACTGTTGGGACACAGAGGGAGGCCCAAACATCTGTCCTTGGGAAGGCATGCATATGTGTGTGTGTGTGTGTGTGTGTGTGTGTGTGTGTGTGTGTGTGTACTTCTTCAAGTGTTGAGGTCCTAAGCCATTTAGACCTTTAAAAGTCATCATAAACACTTTGAACTTCAGTCCAGAGCATATTGGCAAATTTATTTTGTACAGGATTATAGGCAGAAATGAGAAAAATTAACTGCAGAAAGTAATGACAGAAATGGCACATTTGCCTAAATCTATAAGAAGGAACTGGGTAACAAAAAATTCAAAAAATCAGTAGTACTTCTAAGGCCTTATCTTGGCATACATGCCATATGCAAACTATATGTTTCAGTTTTCTGAAGGGGAGGTAAGCTTAGCAACACATTTCTATTCCTGTAAAGAAATGTATATTCCTGGCATGAAAGGGATTTGAAGCAAGCACTTTAGTCTGAAGGCCAGATAAAGCTCTTATCTCAGAGAGGCCAGGGCTTCCAAAAATAAACTCTTCCTGCCTACTTACAGTGAATATTTTACTGGGAATGTAGTTGAGTGGAAAGCTGATAGATCTGTAAAACATTTTCATTCAGTTTTATATACTTTGCAAGGGGAGTCATCCTTACTATATAGGCTTCTAAATGCATCTTTAATAGGATCATGATAGGAAAGATTATTAATTTACATTTCCATGTAGGAGAGTGACAGCAGCCAGTGCTTTGATCATTTTTTTGTATCAGCAACAACAAGTTGATGTCTTTTGTAGGCAGGGATACTGTTGGTGAAATGCATCTGTATGTATGTGTGTATGTGTCTTCAAGGCACCTGTTCACCCCCGGAATTTGATAAGGTTTTCTTTCTTCTCAGAAATGGTTTTGCCAATTTCTTCCTCTGAAAAATAGCCTGCAGACCTGGTATTCATTGAAGGTCTCCCAACCAAGTACCAACCAGAGCTGACCTTGCTTACCTTCCAAGATCAGATGGAATCTGGTGGCATTAGGGTATTTAGGCCTAGCGTTGGTGAAATACATGTGTAAACATCTTTTTTTTAAAGTGTAAACATTTTTTTTAAAAAAAAAATTGTACAAGTGTCATATGCTGAATATAGTTGTGCAAATAGAATTCTGCCAGTGTATGCTGCACAAATCATTGCACTTTCAAGATGTTGCAGAAGTGAGTCCCATAGCACATTGTTGACTGGGGGCCTATTGACCATTGATAGTATGCACACAATAGTATGATTTGAGTTGTGCCATTGGCTACATAGCAGTGTAATCCAGTTTACAAGAGATGTATCTAGCTTGCTAGCTTGATAGGTTTGATTTGATTTGATTTCTAGCCTTCTGTCTCAATATGGCACCCAAAGCAGCTAAGCTAGTGTAACTTTACACTATGTAACACATCTATTGGCTATTGACCATGATATTTTTTGGCTAACTTCTAAAAATTTGAAGAGCAGACTAGAGCAAAATATTTGCCAGAATTCCATTCTTTTAAGACTCAAAACTATGAAGAGGTTTCTTGGTTTCAGGAAGAGACTAAACACACCACAAGGGTGCATGTTGATGGGCTAAGACCTTTCTGCTCATATTGATCATGCAATCAACAAATTCCATTTAAGTTGGAAGCCTCTTTCACTTACTCCAGTTATAATTAATGGCTTAATTTATAAAGGTTCTGAAATTGATTCTTTTAAATGTGTGTGCCATTTGGGAGATCAATGTTAAATAGCGAGACTTCCTTTGTAATAATTTTACAAAACGAGAAAGTCTCTTGTTAAATGAACCCCTTATCCTCATGGGTGATTTCAATGCAATTATACTTTAACTGTCAATGAAAATAGAAAGAATATGAAAATTATCTTAGTAACTGCAACTTCAGACATGATGCATCTCTTTTGCTGCATTTGCCATTTCTTGAAGAATAAAATCTTGAAGCTTGTACGTGTAAAGATAGTTCTGTTCATAAAATGTATTATTTGATGTTATGGTTACATTTTATGTCTCTCTGGGCACTTTTTAGGAAGAACAGTGTGATGATGAAGAGGACAAAGAGGAAGAAGAGGATTATTATATCACTAGAGGGAAGATTTTATTAGTAGGTTTGGGTAGCTGAGTACAGATCTCTTGTGACTTCTAAAATGGCACCCAGATGAAGCTGAGACAGTTTTCCATATGAATTCTAACTCAAGATTCTAGTGATAAATGAGATACGTTTACTTTAGAAACCATATATCACCAGTTTTGAACCAACTGCACTAGAATAGCTGCACAATGTTTTTTGTACCCACTAACTACACATTGCTTTGATTGTGTAGATCATGAGAAATTATGTTTCACTCTAAAAGAAATGGTGTGTCACAATATCTGATTGTTCTGCTGTGTAACCTGTACTTTAGACAAGAGGCCACTGTCAGGACATAATATGGAGAAACAGAATGGTTTCTAGTTGGCAAGTGGCTCAAACAAGGCTTCATTTTATCACTGTATCTGTTTAATATAGATGCAGAACATGTTATAGAGAAAATAAGATTAGACTCTGAAGAAGGTGTAAAAATTGAGGGAAGGAATATCAACAACTTAAGACATACAGCTGACACCACATTAGTGGCATAAAATAGCAAAGACTTGGAATGACTCTGATGAAAGTTAAGGAAGAAAGTGTGAAAGCACTTACAGTTGAATATTACCAAAAGAAAAATAATGACCACAGCTGATTTACATAATCATTTGAAATGTGGTGCTGGAGGGAAGTTCAATGAATACTAAGCTGCCAAATAAACAAATAAATGGGCCCAAGAGTAAATGATCTCAAACTCTCACTGGAAGCCAAAATGACTAAACTGAAACTGTTGGAGTTTGGACAGATGACTAAATAACATTATTTTTTTTAAAAGCTTGTAGTGCTTGGCAAAGTAGAAGGCAGTAGGTAAAGACAAAGACACCATTACAGGTGGAAGTGACACACCAGGCTCTTAGAGTTCTCTCAGTCATAGGGTCACCATAACTCGAGGCTGACTTGATGGCAAGTACAGAAATAACACAGTGCTTTTTGTCTGAGAACAGTAGGAGCCTTCTGCCTAGAAGATGGGAATCTTGGGGGTTCTCCCAGATGTAGTTGGACTGCAGCTCTCATCAGCCCAAGCCAGTATTGTTGGGAGTGGCAGCTTTGCATGCGGAATTAACTGGGTAGTTAGTTCGCATGCTTATTGTAGTCATAGAAGGGACTACCTACAGGTAAACTTCCTGTTGTTTGGTCAATGCGCACTTCCCCTTGCACATACTCATCCCTTTGTTCTTAAAAGTCCTAACTTGATATTTACACCTCTCTCTTTTGTCTTTGCCTTTGGTCTTGAAAGCATGCTCTGAGATCTCCTAACAGGGATTCTTTCAGCAAGCATATGGCTACTTATTTTTCTTACTTTCTTTATTGAACCTGTGTAGACTGTGCAGAAGATTTTGTGAGTAAACTTTTCATATTTTTAACCAAACTTTTTGTGTTTATTTTGAGCTAGATTAAGGCCCTTTCCACACGAGGAGAGGGATTTGTAGTGAGACGGTTCCGCCGGCTCCTCCCCGGTTTCTTGTTTCCCTTAATGTGCGCTCTCTATCCATACGTCTTATGCTTATTGGGCTAGGCGCGGTTCCAGAGATCCACACGTTGCCGTCCTCACCACCCCTGCTATTAACATAAACCCGCCCACTATGGCTGTGATAGGCTGATTTCGATTTTTAAAAATGGCGCGTTGCATTGGTACGTACCCGTCAAGTGCGTACATGCGCATGCGCACACGTACGTATGCAAGGTCCTCCCCCAACGCCTCCCGCCTTTCACCACCCCCACCTCTGGCTAGTGCGTTGGTTTGGCGCCGGTCGTTGTGCTTCCTGTCTTCCCGAATTTCTGGCTTGTTCTGTGGCTTTGCGTATGAGGGCGAGGTTCTCGATGACCTGGTCAGGTTCCTGGGGCCCTTTGTTGCGGTCCTGGGCTAGTGGTGGCCACCATGCAAGAACAATGGGCCAGAGATCGAGCGAGGTCCAGGCTCCATCGCGAACCATGAGGAGGAGGACGTTTTCTATGCGCCCCTTCTGAGAGGACACTCGCGGCGTCTCCCACGCCCCAGAAGGTGGTGGGTCAGGGAGGATGCGGAGGACATGGTGGGCTGAGGAGGTGCTTGCTAAGTGGGACGACGACCAGTGGCCTTACCATTTTCGCATGACGAAAGCCACCCTCTTCGAGATCGCTGACCGTCTGCGTCCCACACTCTGAGAGGAAAGCCACAGAAATGCGTCAACCCATATCTGTGGGAGGAGAAGAGCGGCGATTACCGTGTGGTGGTTGACAACGCCGCTTATATATCGCAAAACGGCGAACACCTTCGGCTTGGGATCTCCACAGTCGCTGTGATTGTCATTGAGGTGTGTCTGGCGATAGAGCAGGTCCTCCTGTTGTCCACCGTTTCCCTTGGAGACTATCGCAGAGTGAGTACTCTACATCCATCCGCCCTCTCTCCCTTCCGTCCTTCCCCCGGCACCCCGACGTCTTCCGGTGACGCTATCTCAGCCGCAGACCGTTCCAGCCACCATCCCTGCACTGGCCATGCCACGCGCGCGGCCATCCGCGGCCCTCCGTCCCCCCTCCCAACCTCCATCCACCCTCTCCCCCTCCCGCCCTCTCTCCCTTCGCGCTCCTCCCCGCGCCCCGACGTCTCCCGGTGACGCGATTTCTAGCCCTAGACCGGCCGCCACTATCCCTGCACTGGCCATGAAGGTAATGTTTGTTTTTTGTGTTGCCACCCATTGCAGGTCATGATGGATTCCTTATTTGATTTCCCCAATGCATCGGCGCGGTTGATGGGCAGACACACATTCCTGCGGCCACCAAAGGAAGAGGGGAAGAGTTCATAAACCGCAAGAGCTCCTTCTCCATTCTCCTGCCGGGGATGGGTGGACCATGAAGCACGGTTTTTGGATATTGTCCTTGGCTTTACAGGCAGAACACACGACGCATTTGTTTTCCGTCACTCCTCCTCTGCTGGCACGCCATGGAGGCTGGACAGTATGTTCCTGGAACCCTACCATCACCATAAATGGCGTTTCCATTGGTCCAGTCATCCTCGGAGATGCAGTGTACCCCCTGTCAAGGTGGTTGATGAAGCCATACGGAGGGGCCATGGACCCAAGGAAGTTGGCTTACAACAGGGTTTTCAACCGCTGTCGGAACGTGGTGGAGCAGGCCTTTGGAAGGCTCAAGGCACGGTGGGGGCTGCCTCTCAGCTCCCCTAACCGTGTCCCAGTAAGAACTACCTTCCTGTCATATCTGCTTGCGTGGTCCTCCACAACATCTGCGAGTCCAAGGGCCACATCCTGCACCCCGACCTAGTTCCCCCCAACCTCTGCGTCTCCCACAAACACGGGATGACTTCCGACCCCACCCCCTCCGCCAGGCGGCTCCGTGAAGGGAATCTGTCAGAAACGCCATCGCAGCCTTATTGCCGAGGACAATGTCCAGTAGATTTGTGATTTTCTCCCTGGTTTGAAGTTGGAATTTTAAGGTTTTTTGCCCCTCCCTTCTGTGAATATTTTCCCCATTACAAATAAACTTTACTCTGGTTTTGTTGCTCAAATAACAGGGATTGCTTTTATTATTTCAAGAACACAAAAACGACATGAATGGCAAACAATAGTAACGACTTCAAAGTAAAACAAGATATATGGCAACTCCCCTTTCATAGGAGAAATAGGAAACATAACTTTAAACAGTTAGATCGTGGATGTTGCTAACAAGTTAACGGGGCCAAATGGGCAGGTAGGTGGGTAGGTGGTAGGTGGGCAGGTAGGTGGGGGGGATGCATGTCTCAAGGGCTGAGATCTGCGGCAGGGTCCTGACCCTTGGAATGTTCGTTTGCCACCTGCTGCTGGGAGGAGGTCGATGCAGTTCCCCCCATCGCAAGGCTCTGGCCTGGTTCGGGCTCAGTTTCTTCGCTAGCAACCACTGCCATCATTCCTGGGGAGGATTGCAGCATTTCTTGCATTCACTGCATCCGCTAATTGCGGACATAACCCTGATACATTCCCTAAGCAGGGAGAGCAGCTCCCTGCGTTCTTCTGTCGCTGTGGAACTCTCATGCTGGGACTCCCTGGAACGCATTTCCCTGTTGAGCTCCTGCTGCTCCCGTATGAGATCCATGGTAGCTATGGTAGCAGCGGGAAGGTTCACCACCTCCGCTGCAGTGGGCCCATGGCGCGACATGCGGAGCCGGAATTGGGGGAGACAGGCCCGCGGCGGCAGCGCTGCGTGTCACCTCTGGTGTACCGTTGCTTGCCTCATCTAGGGAGAGTGAAAGCGAAACGGAAGTAGCATTGTGCTGGTTAATGGAATGTGACTTTGTCGGGCAGCAGCAAAACCAATCACATCTCTGATCATCCCATGTATCCCGTGCATGCAAACAATAGTATGTCTAGTTTCATGAATCATGCTCACTCGTGAGACACGAGGCTTGACTGTTGTTCAAAAGGTCCAGCAGGAAGGTTCCTGTACCTTCCGGCCAACACCTCCAGTGCTATGGTGACAAGGTGTGGAGTAAGGGTGGGTGGTTAAAAACTCACCTGTACCAGTGGTGCTCTCATTTTCCGCTCTAGATGTCCCAGGATGAACTGCCGTGTTGCTGGTGTCGTCCATGCCTGCATTTGGGGTATAGGTTGCAAGGCGTGAAAGAACAAGTCTGCTGAGAATGCATTCTGCATGGCTCCCGGCGGCCCCCCTTCCGGCCTGCCCCCCTCCCTCATTTGACCTATGCACATTGATATACAGCTGGAATGGACCAGGCACATACTGCGCACCGTTTGCATGCTCCCACACCGTTAGCATACCCAGAGACCCACAGGAATCAAGGAGTTCAGACAACTTGGCCGTTTTGGGGAGCAAAGGGCTTGCTATTGAGTTAGTGAGTAAAGTAAGTAGTGATGCAGGAATCGAAAGGTAGGTAGCATGCACATTGCAAATGCATTCTTTCTGCTTCATAGCAGTCATGCCCAAGGGCTATTGCGACCCAGGGAGATAAAGCGAAGCTTATACGTTTGTTGACACACTAACAACCTGCCTTACCTGATGTCTCCGCATCAGAGGTATCCAGGGAATCCCCAAAAGCTCCTGGCTATGGGCACGCTCCTGGACACACAAAAAAGGGAAACGAATGGGTGGAATTTACATGCATAGATGAGTTAGTGATACAAAACTGAAATGAGGGAGCCCCCTCACATTCCTACCTTCTGATGCTGCAGCCCCCTCCACTCCGTGATCCCCGTCCTCTGCAATCTGTAGGCTCGCGATGACTCTTGGTGGGTGTGCACCTGCGTCACCACCCAAGATTCGCGACAGCTCCTCGAAAAGTAAGGACAGGTAACCCGGGACGAGCCTGTCCTTTTGTTTGCAGCGACCGCATGACGGTAGTCCAGCCGCATCCGCTTAGTTTTTGTGCGGCATTCTTTTGCTGTCCTTTTTGTGCCCTCTTCTTTCCATTTCCCTGGCCATTCCTTCAAACATCCGATATTCCGTGTTCCTGAGATCCGCCTGGTACTTCTGTTCGCCCCACACTTCAAGGAGATCCTTTACCTCGGAGTGGCGCCACGCGACCCCCCTGCCTTTTGCCCTGCTTCTCCTCGGGTTGACCTCTCCCTCTCCAGGGCTGGACACATTTCCCTGCTTGCATCTTGGGTCTCCATAGCCACCTTCAGCTAAACTCTACTCCGCAAAGTTTGGCTGACCACGAGGTTGCTAGTTCCAAGGAATGGCTTCCTCCTGGTCGCCCCAGCGCAGTTTCTTCCGGCGGCGACGCTTCGCACATGCGCAGCGGCCACCAGGGCATCGCGCTGCGGATCCCCACAGGAAGGCGGTGGAACTGCAGCCTTCCTGTGGGCTAGTCAGGGCGGAAGGTAGGGAGAGGAGATTAGAGGAGCGTGTGAGTTTATTGTTTTTATACTGTTATTAGATAGATAGATAGATAGATAGATAGATAGATAGATAGATAGGCGGATAGATAGATAGATAGATAGGCAGATAGGCAGATAGATAGATAGATAGATAGATAGATAGATAGATAGATAGATAGATATAAAGAGTGTTAAGTGTATAAAGAGAGAGGGAGAGAGAGAGAGAGAGAGAGAGAGATGGAGCGTGAGGGTGCCCTCTGGGACGATTTTGAAACAAGGGAGATGCTGGCTATGGTCGAGTGGTGCGGAGGGGTCAATGTACTCCTCCGTAGTACAAATGCCCCCAACAGGGAGTACTACGAGACCATAGCCAGGGGGTTGTCATGGCAGGGGTTCGACCGGACGGCCGCACAGGTCAACTCGAAATTCAAGGCCATCAAGGCGGCGTTCTACAACTGCATGGAACGCTTCAATGGCCACCCACCCCATGCGGCCAAGCCTCCCTACTTCCGAACCATGCTGCGGCTGTGGAAGTGGCCGGGCGCCCCTCCTGGCGTGGCCGCAGAAGAGGACGTGAGTAACCTTGACAACCATCCCCCTCCCAATGAACAAGTGATGGTCAATCAAACGGTGGGGGGTTCCCTGGTTCACCCCATTATGTGAGCACACACTGACAGAAGCATGTGCCACTTCCCAGGTGCCAGACGCCGTGCCACCAGGCGGAATGTTGATGTCGCCTTTGGACCCCAGAGAGGGAAGGCAAGTGTGATACCTCCGGTTGTTATAGATTCCCACTGTCCCTGCGTATGCCAACACGTGGAACTAGTGTGTTCTACGAGAGGTCTGCCCGCTGTTTTGCAAAGGTTGAGAGCTTCTGCTTCTTCCTGTTTCTTCAGAGCCTGAAACAATCATGCTGGGGACACCTCGGGCCCCCGGGAGGAAAGTGACGTTGGAGGGTGCAGGGGAAGATATAGGTAAAACATGTGCAACAGCTTTGGCGTGAAAACTTTATTCACAGTGAGGAAGTTGATCTGTTTTCGGGGAACATCTGTTTCCCGCTTGTTCCATTTTCTAGCCACAGGTGCACAAGCAGAGAGCCCCGCTGGCTCCCTCCCCCGGTCATGGCGACCTGGTGATTGACATGCCAGGGGAAGAGGAGCCAGCAGCTGACGGTACAGTAACCACCTATGTGGGAGAAAATGTGGAGATTAGATGCACAATTACTGACAGGGATGTTGAACAGTTTCCTTCCTTTCGCAGTCTACGCTGTCTGCAGAAGAGGAGCGACAGGGCACCCTCCTGGAGCATCCTCACACACAGCTGGCAAGTATAAAAAAATCACTCCGGAAGGTGGCACACATGGAGGCCCACTCCAAGGAGTGCCTGGCTGCCAATGTCACCCTTCCTTCCAGGACCGATCCCCGCAGGACCTGAGGTCCATCGCGGACTCCTCTATGGCGGGGATGACCACGCTGGAAAGGAAAACAGCCGAGATGTGTAAGTTAGCAACACGGGTGGCCATGATGGAAGGTCGGCCTGACGGGGCTTTCACCAAGCGTGTCAGCACGGCGTCCTAATACCTACTCTCCCTCCCACAACGAAACCTGCACAGAGAAGCCCCCTGGAGGTGTCAGACCCGCCCCTGCAAACTCGTATGCGGACATACGGAGGGGAGCTGAGGAGATAAGCAGACAGCTGAGGAAGGGCACCCTCCTACTATGTTTTGAACTGTTTCCTTTTTCTTATGTTATGTTGGGAATATCTAGTTATTTAATAAAACATATTTTTTCTTTAGCCTTCTGTGACTTGTTTTAATGGTCTGGGGGCATGTAACCAGTTGACCCTTGGAAGCAGTCAGTTCAACCTGGATCACCTGCCATAGCAAGGCAGGTGTGGAAAGCACTTGAAGATTGTGTGAACAGGCCCCAAATCCCATGCCAAACCTGGATGCTAAGCAGGGTGCGTTAGGATTTAAACCCAGATGGAGTCCACCACTTGAAATCCATGGTTTGAGGAGTGCCCATACAGCTATGCCCTATACCTGCTAGTACTTGGAGCAACTGCACTCTTTTGACAGAGAAGCCAGGTGACCAGTTTGAGCTGCAGGTATTTTGAGAACTGGATGGAGGTTTTTCGCCACGGAGTGTTCCTTGTCTGATCCCTCTGTCCGCCTCGAAGGACGGGCCACCGGGGATCCACCTGCGAGGAAATAGTGGGTTTTGGGGAGGCTGGTGTACACAAAGCAGATGTGGGTTATTTTTCTGTCGTTTGGAGCACCCCACCCAGCCCCCTCCTCCCCATCCTTCCAGACCGCGTCCCTGTCGTGGCCCCCACCAACCGCCCACCAATCAGGCTCTAGTTCTGTTGGAGCAGGGGATGTCAGTCGGGTCACACTCTCGGCCTCAAGTGACACCAACTGCAAATCAATCGTGCCGTTCGGGGAGATAACTGGTCGGGCTGAATGCCTGGAGTTCGGAGTCCCCCCAGCTAGCCACCCCACCGCACTCATTTCGGGCGGATCCTGCCCAATGCAGGACATGGCCCCCTGCCCCGTTTTCCCTCATGTTCTGGCATTCCGGGGGACAGTCAGAGGGTAGCCCCACGACGCTTTCTCAACGTGAAGGCGAGGCTTTCCGTGGCTCCCCTTGCCCCCCGGCTCACACATTCAGCGGTTTGTGGCGGGTTGCAAAATGACGGTATTAGGGGATACTTTTAAAAATCACCCCCCCAATATGCCGCCGCAGAAGCCAGGTGGCTGTGGTCTTTCGTTTTCATCCGCGGTAGCAAAAGGGGGGGGGGTTGAAGAAAATATCCCAGATTTGCAAAACCTGTAATTGATATCCCCGCAGCGCTTCTTCAAAGTGAAGCGCCATCTCCAAGGCTTCCCGCGGAACCTCTTGGCGGCCACCATGCTGCCCTGTCCCGTTCAGCGCCCTCTTGGCAGGGCGCCGAGGGCTCCCACCCACCACCGCCACGGCCCCCCTTGCCCCCCGGCTCCACCCCAGCGGTTTGTGGTGGGTTGCGAAATGCCGGTGTCACTAGAGGCGACTTCCTAAGAAATTCCCCCCCCCACCTCCACCCCCATCCCCACCCCGGATAGCCCACTCCGCAGATGAAGGCAATAAATCCACAGTCCCCCTGAAGCTCCAATATCCCCACGGAAACATCAAAAGGCGATTTTAAGATGGACTGTAAAGAAATAATTCCAATTTAGCGTACCTTTTCTTTCTTGGCTGTGGGCTCTCGCTAGCGAGGATTAAAAAATGGCGCCGTTCAGCTCTTTGTGGGGCGGGCCAACCGCCGAAGCTGTCCACACCCACGGCCCGCCCCCCGTTCATCTCAGGGGCGAATCAGCGTGAATCTGCGCTTCCACACAAGTGAGCAAGGACGTGATTGTGCGGATCAGGGGAAAAAGAAAGACTTTCTTTCCGGTTTTTAAAAAGCACGTGCAAGCACAGTTGGTAGACGTTTCTGAGCGGATTGACGTGTGGAACTGGGAAATTAAAGACGACTCAGCGCATTTAAGGTATGGAAGACCTCCGTCAGATATCGCGTTACACTGCGCTAAAACGTTTTATTACCCCCGTGTGGAAAGGGCCTAAGTCTGTCTGGGTGGAGATGATGAAGTGGGACTGGTGATTTGTTCAGCTTCTGTCTGTGCATTACAGAATGCTCTGCTGATTGGGAAACTTATTACTAAAAATTTCTCAGTTCCCCAACAAAGTATAGCCAGTGGTGAGGAATGCTAGAAGTGGTAGTCAAGCTACATCTGGAAGGCCACATGATTTCCACCTCTGGTCTAGAAGAGAGAAAAATTTTATAGGACCTTAGTCATGAAACAAATCCAGCTTTGCAAATGAATTGGCAGTGAAGTTGAAAGGAAGACATGCTTACAATGTGTTGTTGTGTGCCTTCAAGTTGCTTCTTACTTATGGTGACCCTAAGACAACTCATCGCAGGGTTTCTAGTGGCTGAGAGAGTGTGTGGTGTGCCCAAGGTTTCCACAGCCAAGCGGTAATCAAACCCTGGTTTCCAGGGTTGTAGTCCATATGTCAAACCACTATGCCACGCTGGCTTACTCAGAAATACACTCCAACATTTTAAAGATGAAAAGCAGGACACACATGGCCAAGCAAACATCAGAGTGTGGCCAATATGACAAAAGTTATTAATGGGGGAAAAACAGATAAGGAGGAGAGGCTGCAGCACTTTGTTTTGCCTATGCCTATGTGGGAGACAAGATTTTGCCCCTCCTCTCCTATTGCCCTGATGGAATGAATTAAGTCAAGCAACTTTTGCACTTTGAACTTAGTTGAGGACAAAGGGGAAGTGGAAGAGGAGAGAAAACTGGACATTTTAAAAGCAACTGAAAAGTGGATGGCAAAGGATTACTCAACTCTCCATGCCAAGTCAGGATAGCTGGAGAGTTCATAATATCAGCAAACTTTACTCCTTCCCAATTTTCAGACAGGTTAAATGCGTTAGACAGGCTCCCTTATCTACTTCCACCTTTCCCTCTGCTGCGGTTGTTTTTATGTCTTCATAGTGCCCAAACTCTGCTCTCTTTAAGTCTTAATGCCGAAAGAACACCAGAAGATCAGTAGGCATCTCTCAGAGTGATTCAATTTCTGCATAGTAGGGATTGGATTATGTCCCCTGCAGTTCCTTCCAGCTCTATGATTGACTGTCCTCTTCTCTTTGTTTTAGAAAACTGAACAAAGAGAGACTATTTCAGACAGGCTTCTTCTCCTCTCAAGTGGTGCATGTTACGAAGGCAGATGGACAGCCTGTGTCATATAGAAGTTAGAGTGCTGGACAAGAATTGAATAGATCCAGTATCAAATTCCCAGCTGGCCATGGATTTCTCTGAGTGGCCAGGTCAGCCACAAACTCACAGACTAACTTACCTCACAGGAATGTTGTGAGGATAGCATGGAGGGATCATATATGCTGCTTCAAGTTCTTCTCAGGAAAGAGTGGGGGCTTAAATAAATAACTGTTCTTCTCATTTTTGGTGTGCAGAGAACCTTGTAAGTTTCCCCACTAGGAGAAAGAAACACTATAACCACCTAAACCATGATAATCTAACTTCCTAATATGTCTGTCAGTTCTGATACAAAGCTGTTATCAGTTTCTCTCCTTGTATTACATCTGCTTTTACCCTGAGTCTTCAGTCCTATGTATATATTTCTGAGACAGAGCCATATCCATTGAGGTTCATGAGTTTTGTGCAAGGTTTTCAAAAATTTTCTTAGCTGAAATATTCTATATGACTTGTTTTAAGTTGGGAATGTGGACTTTTCCCCCAAACTTCCCTTCACAAAGATTCTTTCAAGCTATGGTTCTCCTCTTTTTGCACTTATGTTATCATGCCATCATGTCCAATGGAATCTTTAGAAAGTAGAGTTACTTTATAACTAAATTGTAAGAAACTCGGAACAATCCCCTGACACACAAATATATCCATTCAAGTAGGAGGGTGATGTTGTGCTCACATCCTATAGGTGGGCTTCTCACAGATATCTGATTGACCGCTGTGGATTACGATGCCTGTAGACCTCTGGTCTGATCCAGCAGGAATCTTGTGTGATCTGGAAGACATAAAATTGCACTCCTATTTCACAAAGGAGATCATTCCAATGAGCCATTTTGATTCCTCTTTAGTCAAAAAGCAATTAATCTTCCTTGTGATCTTTCTGGTGATTCTTAATACAACTTCGTTGGACAGTTACTGATACTCAGTTTAGTAAGCATTGCCTCATTAGGTAGGAGCTAGTGCTTTGTTTGGAAGATGTCGACATGAAGACACTTAAACCTGCAAAAACAATAGGAGGAGGCTTAACTAAGAAAAAAACAGATTTGGGTTTCCTCAATTTCCATTCATCTGCAGATAGGGACAAAAGGACAATTTGAGAATGAAAGTAAAAGATGTTCTCAAGTTGACAATTTAACCATTGACTTGAGGCTCTTATCAGAATTGTGAGGGTTGTTAATAAGCCAGTTTTCCTGATTCATGAAACACATTTCTCTCTTAAGGATTTTTTTTCTAGTATATCTCCCAAGTTTTGCTGAAACAACATATCTGCTGACAAGAGTGAATCAATATTTTAGTAAATACACACACTGCACATGCACACACACACACAGACCAGCAGATCCAGAATTGTTGGACAGCCCTTCCCCCAAATGGTCATGGTGTTCAGTGCAGAAAGAGCAGTGACATGAAAAAGTCAGCCTCCAAATAGCCTGAAGGGATTATTTTTATTCAGCAGGAGGAGACACAGCTGCAAATGTGAAACCCTCCAGCAAAAGTCTTCTTTGTGTTTCTTTAAAATGATGCAGCTGCCTCACCAGTATTAAAAATATCAAAGGTATCTATTGCAAGATATTCCCATATGCAGAATGAGTCCTAGATTAATTTAATAAAGGGCTGACTAGTTTTGAAACATAGGCAATCTCTAATTACATAGAGATGCAGCAGAACGCTGACTAGGTAATGCAGAGATACTCAATCATTTTGCTAAATATGGGAAGGTTGGTTGCGGGGGTATGGATTGTCAGATTACATGACAAAACTGGTCATGAATAATTGGGAATTATTGATATATTTTCCCCCTGGCCCTGTTCCCTACTATGAAACCAGAAAATGGTAACATAATTAATTCTATTTGGCCTTTTGACACTAGTATGACCTCTTTTAAGAGAGTGTTGGCATTTTGTTGGAGATGTTCTCGTGACAGAAGGTGCAAATTAAGACCTCTCATCTCATGCAGGATCAGAAATTATCACTGCCATCACCATCATTGTTCAAAATGCTGTTCCCCAAGAGACTTGAAATCAAAAATGAAAGCCTGGATATGTGTCGAATGGGGTGCTGCAAGGGAGGAACTGTATTTTCTGGCCTCCAATGGAGGAGAGTCCAGGAATTGTCACGTCAGGTGCAAATGTGCTATGATGCTGTACATGGGGAGATGAAAGAGAATATTTCAGCTCCCCTTCTCTTCTTTGCATTCTCTTTGGCAGTGACTTACGGGACAGGTTCCTTAGGACTGACTTCCAGCAGATGGCCAGACAGGGAGCAACCAAGCTATTGGGGTTACCTCAGGGCTCAGGTGGTTTACTGAGGGGAAAGCTGAGCTTCAGCTATTCCCACACTAGGCTATGCCCCCCTCTTGCTCTTGTCCAGGTTAAACATAGTTAAAACAATTTTATAGGTTAAATAAAGTGGCTTTTTTTCAACACAATTCTCTTTATCTGGTCCTGTTATTTTATGGGTGGTCAGCAAAATCATGTATATGAAGGTGTAACACAGATTAAAATAGACAGAACAATGCATAAAATGCAGCAGTAATTATAAACAAAGCACACTGCATAAAAACAGCAGAGATCAGTCATAAAATGCTGCATGAACTAAAAGGATCTTCAGCACCTCTCAGAAAACCTGTAGTTGGTGAGTCTTACCAGTGAGACATTTAATTAAGTAATGACATAGTCCATCTTCCTCAATGAATATAGCAAATGAGCCCAGGTTCCATTTTTTCCGCCATTATCTAAGCACTGTTTTTCTTAATCTAAATATGGCAGGTCCCACACTTGGACAGTCCGGGATCAGTTTTGACTGTGTGAATGTATCCTTGATTTCCTTTTGGCAAACTTTATCATTTTTCTATTCTACATTAATATGATGTATTGTAATTTTGCCTAGATAAGTAGCTTCCAGACTTCGCGTCTCCAAATATTGCTCTGTAATTAATTAATGATCCCTGTAACTCACATACTCCCTCATTATTTGCTGTACTGCCTAGGGCACATAGGAGTTCCAGTCCAATAATGTCTAGAGATCCAAGTTGAGAAACAATACTATTTATTTCTGCATCCCCCAACAATTATACTTTTTCACTCAAACTCAGTTGGTTTGTTCATTAAATGCCCCATGATTACCACCAATGTCTTCAACCTGGTAAGGCCCAAATGTGATGGACTACAACTTCCATCACACATAGCATGCATTCTCACCATAGCCCAACATATTTGGAGGTGATCAAGTTGGGAAATGTTGGATGACAGGATGAATTTTCGGAATTATTGTCCTCATGTTCAAATCTCCCCTCCCCACAAATGGGCAAGACTCTATAGATATGGTTGGCCTAATATTTTGATTGCATTCTGGCAAATTATAGTTGACTGGCCCAAGCATTACATGTTCTTGGAACTCTAATGAATTCCTAAAATTAATGCATCCTCATTTTTTGCAGAAAATGTAATAAGCCTTTGAGCCAGCCTTGGAAAGGTTAGATTCATATTAAATTTAGTGGATTAAAGAAGGAAGAGAAGATCTGTCTGTAAAAAATACTACTGCTGCAGCTGCTGAAAGTGGAGTAATTTGCTTTATTTTATTTTATTTTACTTTATTTCAGCATTCTGCACAATATGGCTCATTGTCAAAATCAGAACCTAAGACCATTATTTGCAACTTTTCATTAACACTAGGAGAACACTGGACTTTCAAGATTACTACTTCTGTGTTGAAATTTCCATGTTTGGATGGGTTGCAGTTCTTTGTCCAAATATCAGGGAAAGAATCCAGAAAATCAATTTTCAGATATCTCTATCTGCTCACCTACTTACCTGCACAGGTTATGTGTGTGCTTGCCTTTTATTATATCCCTTTTTACACCCCGTGGTTTAAATGAAAACTTGCACAGCATTTCTTCATCACTGCCAATTTTATGCTATTTTATATTAATGGATTACTTTAAAGATCCAGCATCTCCTGATAGTTCCATACAGGATAAATTCATTTAAATTCTCAAGATGTCAGACAATTTTCCACATTTTTCCAGGGTAGGGTGGCTGTAGATGGACTTAGTGCAGCTTTCTTCAACTTTGGATCCTTACAGATGCGTTGGATTATACCTTCCATTATAGATGGCCTTATAGATGGGCCCCAGTTTGGGAATGACTGATTTAGTGGGTGCTATGAATCCAAAAAGGCTTTGGGCTGAGGTGGGCATCATACCATTCCACATAGGTAACTGTATTGATGGTAGCAGTCTGGGGCTAGAGAATTAGACTAGAGGTCAAGATTCAAGGCGAATCTACATCTGAACCTTCCTCACTGCAGGGTGCATTAAAAAAATCAGTTTAGATCACTCACTCACACACACACACACCCCTGCCTCTTAAGCCAGGCATCCTGACTAGAGGTTTCTCAAGCAATGCAAATTGGGAATGACAACTGTAGTGCTCCCTTCATTGAGACAGGCAGCTGGAGAGACCCCCTGGGATCTTGCCACAACTGCTTCTCTCAACATGATTAGGAGAGTCCTGCAGTAGTCATTTCCTACTGCCCAGTCTAGAATGCCTCTGAAGTCTTTTGATTGGGGCACTGCTAATGATCTTGCAGATACTTAACAGGGGATCCAGCCCATAGTTTGGAACAGCTGTTATTTTGGACAACAGCTCTCAGAACCCTTTGACTTAATTTAAATTAGATAAGTTGTTTCATGGTTTATTTGTTTTATTTTTACTGTACTCTTGAGCTGACAAATCTCCCAGTGTATGTGGCTTGTATGAAACAAGTATAATAATTTAAAATAACAATTCTAATCAGGAAAGCATGAAGCTGGGACATGCTGGCTATGGGTTTCTGGGAGCTGTGGTCTAAAAAAGTAGCTTTTCCAGGTTTGAGGATAAATCTGTCAACAGTGGAGGAAACCACAGGGGAGGGGTGTTTCCTTCTGACCTGCATGGAGTTGTCTGCCCAGCTGATACTGGAAACAGGATGTTAAATTAAATAGACCTTTGTTCTGGTCCAGCTGGATCAGCAATACATTGGTATTTTCTTCCTGGGAAAATGCACCCTCCTTCCAAGGCTGAACACCATTGGTGTTGAGAAATTTGTGTGGAATGGTGCTGTACCCATGGTAGCAGTCCCTACCAGCCATACTTGTGACATTACTGGTAGCCAATAGCCTTGCTCATGCTACTTTGACTTTTCCAGCTTATATACTTTAAAACATAAGTGCAATGTGCAAGAAGATGTTGCCATGTGGAGAGTGCTATTTTTCAGGATTACAATGCACCTGTCACTGGTTCTTTCAGTTATTCCTTTCCCTTCCCAATAGTTTCCTGTTGCCCCACCCACCCCACAGTCAATCAACATTCCATGGCTGCTGAGCATGCTCAGTCCTCTTTGGGTGCTTATGAGACACAGTGTGTCTCTCAATATACTTTTCAAGCCCAGGGGATTCCTTAGATCTCTGTTCAGGTACTGGATAACTCCCATGGAGGAGCAAAGCAACATAACTGACAAACCTTAACAATTATGTGGTTGAGTCTTCTTTTCTGTGTTTTACTGGATTGTAATCAGTTTATCAGAGTCACTTTGCCCCTTGAAAGAGGCTTGTCAGTTTCCCTTCTCCCCTTTTGACAGTCAGAGATGAAATGATTGAATGACCAGCCACATCATTGTGAGACATGGAAATGAATGATGTTCCCTCTCCTTGCAGTGTGGAACTAGACTTCTTTTTTCATTAAAGGTGGTCCATAGTTTCTCTGGCACTGGGGGATGACAACACCACCAGCCTTTAAACACGTACTATTTCTCTCTGTATCAAAGCATCTCTCTACCTCTGGTATCTCAATATTGTGTTATGGTTATTCTACAAAGTTTCTACAAAGAATAAAAAGGTGATTTTTTTAAATTGCCAAGTCAAATGGATAAGCCCATAGATGCTCAGAATACCCCTGCTGTCAGTACAGTAAACTCATGAAGTAACTCTTCTTGGTGTTGCACCCAGACCTTGATATATACATAAACGTCTTTTACATAAGAGTCGATATACAAACACATATATACAAAATGATATTTTTAGTAGAGCTGAGCGAAACTTTTGTGGGGGGTATTTTAGCACAAATAAATGATAGTGAGAACAATAGTAATTGATTTCATTCTGAAATGGAGGACATTTTTGGCCCCTGTTGTAGATCTTAGGACAAGAGGCACATTTCACAGGCTGTAATTTTTGTGTGATAAATTGTCCCCTTTGGAGTCAGTCCTCAACTTCAAAGGAAAAAAAAACCTCCAAACAATTACATGTTCAAATAGTTGAAAAGGAGAGCAGTATAAAAGACAAGATGAAGTGTTAGCCCAAGCAAATGTTAATGGGATATCTGTAGAACTACATTTTAGAGGAAAAGATTTCAAGCTTCCTTGAAAAATGATTTGACAGAAGCTGACCTGGCACTGAACTTTGTGAAAAACTGACAAGATTGTCTTGCACTTGTTACCTGCACATTCCAATCTTGCTTTTCTGAAATATGTTCACATTGTACCCATACTATTAGACCAGTTGAGAATATTCATGGTGATAGCTTGTATTTTGCTGTCGAGTACAAATCATAATGCATTCTGTTAATGTATGGTTGCACTGGTAACAGACTCCATGTGACAGATCGACACATAGTTCTATGTTTCATGAGCACAGTAGATTTAGTAATGAGAAGAAATTGTAAATCTGTAAGAAGAAGAATGGTCATCTGTGAGAAGAAGAACCTCTTCCCTTTTTTTATCATGTGGAAGTGTCCTTCGTATGTTATAAACTTAATAAGTTGCACGTCATCAGGGCAGTGAATCCCCATTTTAGTCTATACTTCAAAGGAACTATCCATGGTGTTGAACTCTATTGCTTAAATAGTTTCAGCACCTTGGATAGAACCTTTTGAATTCAATCTAAAACCTGGATTGAATTCATTGCTCCACTGACAATGGTGCCAAAAGCCTCAACTGACTTATTGTGCATATACGGCTATTCTGTGGAGAATACTGAAAGAGGAATTGACTGCAAGTATATGCTGTTTTCAGGCATGAGACATAACAATATTAGCTAATGAAGACATATCTTCAGAAAGCACAAGGTAATGTTCGCAGTGACTATTTAATTTCTATTTCAGCTTGATGAATGTTTCCTCATACCATAGGCACTTAGTGGTAGTGAAGAAAATATTTTTTTCTTCTTTAGGCATATAAAATGATAGCTTATATAGAACAATCATAGTTATATACAGTCATCTCCCACTGAAAACCAACCTGAGATCAGTATATTTGTCTTCTATGCTGGTTTATAGCCATAAGGCTGAATCCTCTTGGCAGTTCCAATTAGAGTTGACCCATTAAATCAATGGGACTTATGTAAGGTTTGACTACCCATTCAAAAATTATTCAACAAGTCTACTTTTGTTCTTGTGCACCTTCAAATCATTTTCGATTTATGGAAACCCTACGATGACCTTATCACAAGGTTTTCTTGGCAGAATTTATTCAGAGCGGGTTTGCCCTTGTCTTCCTCTAGGGCTGAGTGTGACTCACCCAAGGTCACCCACTGGGTGTCCATGGCTGAGCAGGGATTCAAATTCTTGTCTCCCAGTGTCCTAGTCCAACACTTAAATCATTATACCATGCTGGCTTTTCTCTTGCTTGGCAATAAACAATAAGATTCAGTCTATAGCTGTTAGCAAGGGTTGCTTGCTAACTTTGGTTTGGTCAGTCTTTTGTTGAGGCAAGTACATTTAAATATCTGAAGATGGAATTACTATTTCATCTTTAATTGACTGACTGTTGGATTCAATTGCGTTGATCACTTTTAGGAGAGGAGAAAAAAATTTCATCCATGTCTCAATGAGAGTTCACAAGTTCTTTATAAAATCACAAAAAAAATACCTTCTCATGTCCAGTTTGAAAACAGAGCAAGTTGCCATTATGTCAATGACTTGTACAGACTTTATATATAGAAAAATAGCCTCAGGTTGGTAGATTGTTTCGGGAAAAGTTAACAAAGAAAGTCCACTTCAAAGCAGTAATTGAAATAGTATGATTGTGTTCTTGGTTTAAAAAGAGTATAAAGTTTGGTCCCTAGGCAGTGAAGGAACATGAATACAACACTTCAAAATCATTTTTTGTGTATAGAGGGAAATGCATTGATTAAATACAAGGTTGGCTACTGACATTCAAAGGTCAGATGAGGGCATATGGTTGTGGTAGCAGTCAAGATCAAGGGGTCATAAAGGGAAGAGTTCTAGAGGAAATGAATCATTTTCACAATGGAGCAGAACTATGAGACGGTAGGCCCAGTATTTGGATTCTCAGATATGTTCTTTAAAATAAAAGCTTGTATTTACAGATCCGCTTTGATTATATCCTGTGGAATGAGGGGGTTCACACCATGTTGCAAAGCAAGTATCTAACTGACTTAATAATTACCTTAGGCAAACCCAGTGTTTTCACATGTGCACAAAAGGGAAAAGGTATAAGTTCTGCAACTAGATGCATTTTCAGTTATTGGTTCATGACAGTATCATCCAGTTTTTCTCAGCTGTCTCCAGGTCATAGATAAGTATCAAAATCTATATTAGAAAGACCAAAACTTATTTCTGCTACTAAGACTATTGCCTTCTATAGAACTTCATGGCTGAACAAATATTTGTACCTGGATGTCATTTACACTATGTCGCTGCTCTGGACAGCTATAGAACTTGAGAACATTTTCTATGGTCACCACAGAAGGGAGGAGAGATGAACAAATATCATCCACGTGTCATTCCAACAGCAGAAGCCGCTGTAAGGTTCACATCTCTTCCCTGGATGCTTCCATTTGTGAAACAGTCTCATGTCTGGATGCAACTCCAAAACACTATGGCTGGCATCTGTTAAGAATTTATGAGCTTGTAAACCAACATAAAATTGCAGTTTAGAATTGTAGTATTGTATTACCAGGAGAATGTTATAGCTGCACCACTGGGACCATTGCACAAGTGGAACACGCCGTGTAGGCAGTCTACACAATGCACAACAGTATGGCACTTTGTGGGACAGTGCACAGTGACAGCCCAAAGAGAGAGGGGCATCAGCCACCTATACAGCCAAAGGACACTGATGATCCAGAATGGAGGGCTGTGGGCAGTCATGGATGTCCTGCTTGTAGCAGGAAAATATCCCCATCTTTTACAGTCTCCTGTTGAGCATCACAATAAGACATCCTGGGCAGTGCCCCATCATACAGTGGGAGTCCCCACTGTGCAATGGGACTTCTGGCATGATGCCCCATCTTGCAACATCATAAGTCTCTAATATGGTTGTGTATCGTGTCAGTGACGTAGCTGTGCCATCATAGAGTTATGCATTGCAGCCTGTGAGGCAAGATGTTGCCTTACACGTTTAATTCCTGATTCTTTACTGTTACAGTATTTGCATTGGTGTAAAAATGCAAATCAGTCCTATTGAACCTGCAGTGCTACATAATTTAAAACTAGTTACAAAATTACTTGCCATTTTTTAATGTGGGAATACTGGAAATAACTGTTTATCTGAATTTCAGAGGGCTTCCTTTGTATATACCAACTTCTGGTATACTTGGTTGTTCATTTTATTTATCATTCACTTTTTTTAAAAAAAATATCATTTACATTAACAGTGAATTACAGAACTACTCTCTCATTCAAATAAGCTCCTTTATAATAATTGTTATATGCACTTTTAGTTTTTTTAAAAAATGTCATGCCAAAAAGTTCTCTGTGTTAATGGTGGACTTTGATCCTTTATTAAATCAGACACTTGGGATATAAATGGACTCTATATTTCTGCAAAACTGTGTTTTGTTATTTCTCCTCTTGCCACTTGAAGCTTTCATTGTCAATTTTTCAGCTACGGCAGTCCTCCAAATCAGTCTGCCAGCATCAGAAAGATAGTCCCGTGTTTTTTTCAAGATCTTGCTATTTTGGTTCTAGCAGCTCCAATCATAACTGAGATCAAATCTTTATGTGGCAGTTCTGCATTCTCCCCATCAAAAACAAACACAATATAAACAAGGAGTCTGTGAAAATAATATTTTGCTTTATCATTTGACTTAACCAGTTTAGAATATTTTTCCAGAAGTCTATAACTTTAGGACAGAAAAACCACATGTGTTCCAATCTACCGACACTCCCACACTGTCTCCAACAATTTTGTGAAATTGCATTATTACTTAACAATTGCATTATTGTTGTTTTTAATCACAAAGCATACAATTCTTGTCTTTGTTGTAACTTGCTGCCGTGCTACAGATAATGTAGGGTCATGATACTGTGAGGTTTTTTTCTTCATTGTTTGGCGTCATGGGCGGGGCTGGAGAAGGCAGAGAAAGTCGTAATGATATGATGACACCATACAAAAAATCAAGTTCTTCTAAATATTATGTCACTGATCTGTGGGGCTCAGCAACACTCCAGGGCAATGCATTATGTCCTATTCCAGCCTAAGTTTAGCCCTATGTAACATTCTCCAGCCTGCTTGAAATTGAAAAGCAGCCTTGGGTGCCTGTGATTGTAAGCAGAAGACTAGGAAGAGCAGTGGTTTTTAAGTTCGTTCTGCAATGGCTGTTTTCCACTCAAGACTGATGCTAGCTGCCTTTTCCTAAAAAGGAAAAGCAGTGAAGGGAGGTGGAGAATTTGGTTGAAGAAGCTTTAATCCTCCTCCAACAAGAAACATTTCTGCTCCTTATCTCACACTCCTGCAACATGTTTTTGTCATTTTCTAAAAATGTGTAGGTTTCTTTACAATTTTATCTAGTTTGGTCTTGAAAAAACAGGTGTTGGAAAATATGTCCAATATACAAGAACAATCGTCAGAGAGATGCGGTTGCCCGTGGCTCCCTGCTGATTAAGTATCCAGGGTTGTTTCCGTACGGTGTGTGAAACAGCACTTATTTTAGCCTCAGTATACAAGTGTGTTTTTCCCCTAAGTCTGACAGCACACTTTCATATTTTTTTAAAGAAAAACAGTAACAATGTTTTCAGCATTCTGTTTACCAGCGATCGCTGTCTTCTCAAGCAAAAACTGAACAGATTTGACAGCAGCTGTGTGGAGGACACAGCTAGCAGTTCCATGGTGGGGGAGGATGTACAACTTGATAAACAGCCCTAGAAATCCAGTCACCCACACCAGAAGAGAATATGAAATGTCAGTAGGAAAAATATGAACAATGGACAGTTTTTAGAGGCTGCTGGTCGAGGCTGTTGTGCCTTGCACCATTATGAGTGAGACATCACAATCTGAACCAAGGATCTTCTGTTGAATGTTGGCTGTTCAAAGGAGTATTTGCTGAGAAGCCTGGTGGCTTTCTTTGCTTTTTCAGTTAATATGCATTATGATTTCAGGAAGGTGAGAGGTTTGTGTGGATAAACTCTTCCTCTCAAAACAGATAACGTGAGGAAACAGCAACCACTGTTCGTTAAGAAAAGGAGAGGGAGGATAAACATTAACCATGCAGAGCTGAAGTTTCTGTGTAAATATGTTAGGAGGAAAATTCAATAGGTTTCATCAGCCAACTGTGTTTTAATACTTACCCTTCCCTTTGGGTGGTGGCTCAGCTGGAGATTCCTTTGCTCTAGTCAAAAAGATGTCGCTGAAGGACATAGGACTCCTTGTTAAAATTAAAATATGTGACTGAGCATGGACATCAGTGTGCCATCCATGACAGCTTGCTTACATGGGCTTAATTGTGTGCATTGTGTGTCACATTCAATGTAGTTAACTGTCCTGACATTCAAATTAAAAATAAATACAATTAAAAACAGATCAATAAAAAAAAATGCTCACTTCAGTTAAAGCCCAGCTTAATGCCAGCATTCTGCCTAAATAAAAGGTCTTTGCCTGCCAGTAGAAAGACAACAGGAAAGAGGGGGTTGTAATGTGCCAGCATGTACTGTCAGTTGAATTTCACCCATCACTAACTGCAGTGTGCTGGGGAGGGTTTTTAATGGGAATTGTGGCTAGTTAGAGAAACAAAAAACTTCACCTCTCCATATGTTGTGGTCCTATTAAAAGTGGGTGCAGTCAATACTGTTAAATGATCTTCTGTCAGGTTTTCTATCCACTATCTGCTTGTGACAGCTACTCCATCAGGCTGCATCGGAGAGTGAGGAGGAAGAGATCCATTCCAACAGTTCTGCTGAGGGACCAGCAACTTCTTGCTCTTTTTCTCCTTGACCTATACCAACTACTATGACATATTTAAAGCTCTTACTCCTAGTCTCAAGTCAAGTCTCAAGCCTCTACCTTCAAGTCTCAAGTTGAGTCTCAACTTCTTGCAAGATACTTTCAAGTCATGGCTCAAGTCAAGTCTCAAGTGTGGGAGTCAACTTTAACAGAAAAGAAAAGAAGTGATGGGTGGAGTGTATGGGGAGGGTCAATGAGCTTACCAGAATCTGCAGCTTCAGAAGTGGGGAATAGGATCCATCTTACTCCCTGTTCCTCAAGCTGAGGCTTTTGTGTCAATAGGCATAAAAGATTCTCCAGCTTCTGAAGTGAGGAATAGAATTCTTCTTACTCCTCATTTCTGAAGCTTCAAAAGCTTTAGAAGGAAGGATCCTTTCTCCTCAAGCCTGTGGCCTAATACATTTGCTGTTCCCCCTGAGAAACATGCCCTGCACCCCCAGAGTGAGTCTTCCTTTCTGCTTTCTGCTGTTAGGAAAAGTTTTAGAAGGCTAAATTTGTAGCAGGGACAGGCTGCTGAGCAGACCTCAACCCACTGCCTAACACGTTCACTCCCCTGCCCCACAAGAAATGGCCCAAAATTTGACCTTGAGGCAGATTGTCCCATGACCAGTAAGCAAAAAGAGATGGAAGCGTGGTTCAAAATTGTAAGGTTTCTGGATGAATGTGTTCTGTTACTGAACCAAGGGCAGCATGTCAGTCACTAAAAATATACAAATTATGAATTGAGTCAAGTCAGGGTGTCATTTATTGTTAAGTCCAAGTTGAGCCACTGAAAGTGACCCGAGTCCAAGTCAATTGACTCAAGCCTACATGACTGGACATTGCTTCCTTTCCTCTCCCTCGAAACCCCTTCTGTCTTTTAGAATGAGTTTAAGGGCAAGAACTGTTTTACTATTGATCTTTGTAAGCTGCTTCAAGAGCCTATTTTAGTTGAACAGTGGAGTAAATACCCTTCAGATAAACTGGACTGGGCTGCAGTTTGGTGCACACTTAGTACAAAGTTGATTAACAGAGAAAGCTTACCTTTGAATACATATGAGTAGGAGGAATAAAGTACAAATGATTATGTTCTCAGAATATGAAAGGTTCTGCATAAATAATGAATAAGATTTTTTTTCCTCCTCTGTCCTGAAAGAATGGTATTCACTGAGACACATGCGATGAAAAACATTAAACTGAACTCCAACTAAATCTGCAGTCAATGTGCATGTATGTGCACCTGTATCACTTCTGTAGCTCCAAGATCAAGAAAATGTACAACTGAAACATGGCATGGATACTAAGAGGTTCCCGGGGTATGAATCCCAAGAGTTTTTATTACTTTTTAAAAAGTTTTTTTTTTTAAAAAAAAAACACCGTCCTCCAGTACCATCCTCAGCCACTAAGTGCCAGGATTTCCCTAACCAGTAGCAGTAAAGCTGTTGACAGGCCACAGGGAATCTAGCACCTCCAAAGTGGTCCTTCCTTCTAAAAGATCCTTAAATCTTCAGTTGCAGGGGAGTGGAAGAGGCCAGCTGCTGGCTAAGAAAGATGGGACAAGGAGCTCAAAGGGAAAGACTTAAAGGGCACTGAGATGGAGGCAAGGAAAGACAAGTGACAAAAAAGGTGAGGGAAAGAGTTAAAGGAAAGAAGATAGGGAAAGAGGAAACTCTCTGAGGGAAGACAAAAGGATTTCTAATAATGATTTCTAATGCTGGGCTGATGACTGCAGTGGAGTGAGGGAAAGACCAACAGGAGAAAGAGGAAGAGGAAGAGAGAAGAAAAACAGCACTATCGAGTAGAGGAAACGGCCCTGGCCAAGTGTGTACAGGCAGAATGCGTACCAGAGTAGAGAGAAAGACCAGCATGAAAGAAGACGTGGGGTAAGGGAAAAGAAACAGCGCTAGGATGCGGTGAGGTATTAAGTTCTTAACCCAGGTGACGCTGATACTTCTATTCAGCCATAGTATTTGGTAAAATCCCTTTGAATTAAAAGATTGAAAACACTGGTGAGTAAAAATTCCTAACAATTCCATGTTGGCAATAACATAGAGGTCAGTCTTATACCTTCTGTCCCTTCAGATCAGCTTTCCCTAACTTTAACTTGAGGACTTCTCCATGCTGTCTGGAAGGTTCTGGGAGTTGTAGTCCTACACATCTGGAGGTCATTAGGACAGGGTTCCAAGAAGCCCTGAGTAACTGTAGCAAGGTACACAGATGGTAATCAGATGATTCATGCTATCTATGAATTCCTGAACAATGGGCTTTCCCAAGGTGTGTGTGTGTGTGTGTGTGTGTGTGTAGGCTGTTGTGTCTTAAAAACAGCAAATGAAAGTTACTGAAAAATTATGATCAGCCCTCTGCCATACTCTAGAACAGTGGTTCTCAACCTGTGGGTCCCCAGATGTTCGTGGACTTCAGCTCCCAGAAGCCCTGAGCATTGACCATAGTGGCTGGGGCTTCTGGGAGTCTGGGAAGTCCACAAACATCTGGGGACCCACAGGTTGAGAACCACTGCTCTAGAACAAAAACACAGCAAATAATAAAACCATTTGAACAAGGGTTTCTGCATAACAACCACTGTTGGCATTTCATTGTCCACCCCTGCTTTCCCTGCCACTTTATTCAGCTTTGTTTTGTCTTGAAAATGCTACTTAACACTTTGTGGCATGTAGAAGGTGAAGGAATCAATGGCTATTTGCAGAACGAAAGGCTGTGCTGAGAGACAGAGAAATGAGCAAAAGGAAGACCAGAGGATGAGAAAGGGAAACTTTCAAAACCAGTAACAACAACACAGCAGTGTTTATCCTGGCAAGAAGGAGAGTTTGATGCTGATAAGAAAAACCCTTCCTCAGTGTTAACAAAAGCCATCATAGTATCAATCCTAGGAATTTTCTTGGGAGTCTCATTAAAATCAATACCTACTACAGTTTCCAGTGCAAAATTTTCTTTTGCATATCAAATGATGATCCAATTTCAGCTGATTTAAAGTTTTCAAGGAGAAGTTGAACAATCTGGGTTTTTTTTTAAAAAAAACTGCCAATTTTCTCTGGGTATAGACTACCCATGGTTAAATACCCATAATTCCCATTAATTCCCAGGGGAAAGATAATTAAAAACATGCTTCTCGGATTCATTAAAATTAATGGAATTTAATGACTAAGTTTAGCTGGAGTGTAACCTGCATCTAGGCCAATTTAGACAGATAGAGCAGATGCAAGCATATTTATGTCTTCTGCACGGGATGTTGATTTAATAAAACATGAACTGAACCATGCTATTCTGGATTTTCTGTGACATAAAAGCAAAACAGCATCAATTGGTTCTCATATGTAGAAAAGCATATATTTTGCTTTTCTGCTTAGCCAACACGTGGCAATTCACTGAACTCTCTTTCAAGATCTGCTTTCTCATTAATAAATGCTGATGACAAATATCAGAGCCAAGTTGTGGATACGTATGGTACAGGAATACAAATCAGTTATGGATGCGAAATTCTAGATAATGGTACAATTGGATCGAGACTAATAGTGCACTCCTGTATTTGTTTGCTCAGAAGTATGCCCCACTGGGATCAATGAGGCTTACTTCCAAGTAAATAGATACCTAACTGCACTTTAGATCCATTTGACTCAAAATGTTAAGTTCAATTAATTAAGATGTATCCCATCTACTTTAAACAGACTTACTGCATACGCAGAAATATATAATCCAGGGTCTTAGGCAATTCTTGATAATTCTAAAGATACACAAGCCAAGACAAGGACTAGGAAAGTCATGTTGGTAGAAGGAACATATACTGAGGATGGGATTTCTAGTTGCAAGGGAACAAGGATCAATGGCATATCACTGGTGAGACCATGGAAAAGTTACTTGACTGGGGGACTGAGAGATGCCGTTCAAAAAGCAATCATGCCAAGTATCCAGACTGGTAAGAATCTTTGCAAGGCACAGAAGTTCCATCTAACAAGAAGCCATCTTTTGCAGCAATCATTTGATTTCATTTGAACCTGCCAACAAATGTCTGAAAAAGTTAATACTTCTCGAAGTACAGAATAAAGTCAATTAAAAATAATTATACATTTAGGAAGCAATATTTTGTTCTAGATATTTTGTCCTTCGTACGTGAGGCTACAGTTATTAAGTCTTTCTCCTTAACAAATCATACAGCCAATTTTGCATACATACAACAACTTTTTTGAATTAAAAATTCTTGCTATATTTAAAAGAAAATTAAGACTATTACTTAATGTAATTTTACTATTTACGCTGACATTTTTTTTAAAAAAATCTAGCCTTCAAAAAGATTCCTTTCATCACCACAAAATTCAAAAATACAAAAGAGAGAGATATGTAGGACATAAAATTTTATTCTGAAATGATCTCTGGCCACAACAATAAATGTAACAAATATTCACTAAAATAGTCTTAACTCCTGTCCTCAGCTATACAATACGTTAAGTATTATAAAACTGGCCACAAGGATTAAAACCCCCTACAACATATTTAATGTGAAGTGGGGCTGTGACAACAGCAGCGTTTCACATAAAATTTTACATACATATGTACACAATCCACATTCAATCTTTTTTTTTCACATGTTTTCAGTACACACAGTTGCAGCATATTACAGTCACGTGTCTAAGTTGTTGCTTGGTGTTTTTTTTTAAAAAAATAATGAACAAAACCCCAATGTACACCTTAGACATAATTGTAGCAGTTGAGCTGAGCCAAGTAAATACAATGATTTTTTTTAAATAGTACTTTGTACTTTGTAGAAGAGATGTACGTGCCCCTAGAAACAATGTAATGCACAAATGCTTTTTTTATTATTTCAATGCTACCATTATTTCAAGTGGGCAATGCTAAAATCTTTACTGACACAGGAACTTTTTTATTTCATTTTAAGAAATGAATTTATAATATTAACCATCTACTTCTGATTGGGGAAAAAAGTTTCTTATGAATGACAGAATTAAAAAACTCCAACACGAGTCTAAAAAGTCCAATACAGCCCGCTGCTACACAGTTCCCCAAGCTCTGTTTCTATCCAGTCTCCATTCACTGCAATAGCAGCTGCACATGGTTTTGTGCAAGTCCCATTCTAATCAATGGAGGCTGCCTGGCAGAAGCCATGAAGACCTTTTTAAAGAAACAAGAAAGAAAAGAAAGGCATTCTTTGGGAGTCTCTCATGACCCCCAAACCACCCACCAAGGTAAAAGTGGCATTAAATGCCTTGCACCCAAATTGTAAAAATCCCTGGCCACATTTTATTGGAGCCAGACACGTAGAAAAGGAATGCACTTTGGTTCATACCAAATGCCCTGGGATTAATTCGTACTATAAAATTAAAGAGTTTGAGGTAATTTTTTTTCCTTTTTACAAATACAGTTGATTCTGTCTAGTGCTGTTGTAACAAAAAGAAAATAGTTCTTAAAAAAATCAGTCTGGTGTTAGGTTACAGCTAACTACTATGAAGTGCCATCTTTAACCTCTGAAGCAGCATGAAAATTCTTACAACAGAGTATTGTGTCTCTGCTAAGTAGTATGATTGCCTTATGATCTATATTAAGGCCTTGAAAACGCAGGGCAAAATCAACCAAAAATGTCTCCTGCTGCTACACAAATGAAATAAATGAGAGTTAGCCAAGAATACAGTCAAGTAGTCTTATGAAGCTATCATTCATTTCACTGCAGAAAAACTAAGAGAGTCTTTTGGTGAATTATGCTCAAAGAGACATATTAAAGACAAATGTAGTATTTTAAAAAATAGGTTTCAACCTAACTACATAGCACAGCATTCAAAGAGTTAAAGAGACAACATTGCATGCTCCACAACATGGTGGTGGTGTAACAAAAGGCACATTGTTAACATCAAGGGCACAATTGTATCCTCCATGGTTCTTCCATGAGTCTTGCACTCTGTCGTTCCCCTAGCTGTACCACTACACTGAAGCAGAAAATTATCCAACACTCCAGTGAGTGCAAGAACAGGCAAAATGAGGCTGCAACCAAAGACAAGACAACATTGTGCTGTTACAGCTTCTGCAAAGAAGCTCAGATGTCCCCAGACAATGGCAACATGTGAAACTAAGCAAAGTTTCCAAGCCAACATCCATTAGCCCAACTAATTAGAGCCCTTAAAAACAAAATCATGTCAAAGCAAGATGCAAGATCCTTTAAAATGTTTTTTTTCCTTTCCTACTTTCTCCTCCATTTTTCCAATCTATAAACAAGCTACGATAAAGAATACAGCCAAGTGACCGAAAACTCTAAAGTGGCCATCTCTTTTCATGTAAAAGCATACAAGAAATTTCATTATATGAGAATTTTTTTAAAAATAGCTTGACACACTGTGTTTTGGCCTAAAAGTTTCCGGTAGCATTATGAACATGGTCAATCACAAATGCACTATCGGCATTTTAAAATCTGGTTGGTTGAAAAGAATAAAAATTAGTATTTTTAGCTTATGAGGGATCCATGGATACTGTGAATCATCCACATCAATTTATGTTAACTTCTTTGAACTTGTGGTATACAATAAAATAGACACATCTATTTAAATACAAGGAATGGGCCTTCTTTTGGGGTTGGAGAGACAACCACACATTCATCCTAAACACCTGTAGATACAGGTGTATTTCTGCATACATGAGATTTTAACACATGCAAGAGTTTCCTAATTAATTTCAATACAGGATGTAGTTCTTCAGACAGAACTTTTGAGATTTGCCTTTCTATTTGAGTTAATAGGGAAGGCTGCACAAACAGTATATGAACTCCATGTGAGTACTGGGAGCAGAGCCACAGTAAACAAGTAATCATCGTGATACGCTATGGATACTTAGATCCCAAAGCCACTTTTACTATTACACACACATATTGCATAGCCAAACACTACAGAATGGAGTACATTTAATACCATAAATAATTCAGCTTTGTTTGGAGACAAAGAGTTATATAAGCAAAAAAGGGACATTGTTAGTAAGTTGTCAAGATGAAGAAGCATCTTCTTTTAGTCATAAATTATTTGTCAAGGAGAAGGGTCTCTTCAGCTTTTTTTTTGCTGGTTTTTTTCTTTTTGGCAAGTAGTATTTCCTGAGAATTCCTCATTTGTTATTTATGCCCATTTCCAACAGTTAAAGGTAAAAAAAATGTGAATTTTATTGAAAAGAAATTGACCGGAAACTTTCTTGGCCTCTCTGGGGACCATGCTTTAAGTAGATAAAGGACATTTTTTACAATTTACTATCATTAGATTTGTGTATGCCAACAGTTATGAACATTACTCATGAAACGTTCTGCAACCAAACCAAACTGCTCCTAATTCTAGCATCCACAATCCTTTCAATTTATGCCAGGGTCTTTTTAGAACCTCTCTTCAAATATCATAATCAATGCATATGTGACACTGATTTTAACATGTGTTTGCTTTTGGAAAACCACCTTGCAGAATTGGATTCTGTTTACTTGCTACTCTCTGGACAGAAATCTCAGTCAAGTGTTGAGTCTTGGGGCCTTAACGCACAAAGCAGGTAAATTGCAATTATGTTTCTTTCACAAAGGAGGTTATTAATGTTTTTTATGTATTAATAAAAGAAACCTTTTCAAACCACCTCCCCCAGGGAGAACAACAGAAGAGAGACAACATTATGTGGTAAATCCCGCCAAAGATGTTATTATCCTGCTGTATTTGCAATTTACTTGCCTTGTGTGATACTGTCCTTAGCCATCCTTCTCCATGCAAAGCGACTAATAAGCATATCAGGATGAACTTTTATCTCCAAGTGGCATCTACCTAGTCAAAAACTTGCCCTTCTTTTACAGAAGAAATAAGTAAACAGACCCAAGGCGTCCTACCACAAAAACAGTCTGTTTTCCACAGTCAGGAAAAAATTGTGTCAGCGTATTTGAATAATAAGAATACAAACATACAAAACAGAATAATTGCAGAAATTTCTACTCTTTCTTCCAATGTTTTCAATAACCATCGGGTAAAGAATTAACACAAGATTGTAATTGTCTTCTGATTTTCTGCTTGTATAAGCTTCTCAAATATACCAGAGTTGTGAAGGATATCCTACAAGTTAATCTGTACATTTTTTCCCTTCTTCATTTTCTCTGTACACTTAAATAAAACCTCATTTGTACCAATCAACACTTGGACAAAGTCTTCAGTAAATTTGGAATGTCCCTCACAAAGGAGGACATACAATAGATGTAGCTCTGCCGATTGCTGGAATGTCTTGAAGACATCTCCTTAAATATTCAAGTAATACCTCTAGATGTTAATGGCAGTCCTACACAATACAATTGTTGTGGGAAACATCAGCATCACACGGCACCAGCAACAAATACACAAAATGTTGACATAACATATGCATGTGAACACTTCTTTTAAACACTCCTGCACTCAGGTTTTCCAGTTATTTCTACAGGGGTGCTTAAACATGTATCCGGCAACAATTGTAACACAGAAGCACAGCTGTATGATAGTATATTGCTTTTTAGGGGTTTTTCCCCCCTTAAAATAACCCAGCTAGTTTACAGAAAGAGCTAATGTTCACCTCAGAAGGCTACACTGACCTGAAGGAACGGTATGTCAATGAGGTTATAATCTATCAGACAGGTCAAATTCAACAGCATGTTTATAAATGAACACAGTGCTACTCTTGGACAGGTTGTATTTCCTAGAGGACTGTGCCTGAAAACTGTCTCAGAATAACATAAATTCTGAAATATATGCGGAAGCCTGGGAGATCCAGGTTCAGAACAGACAAGTCTTCTGAGCAGACAATGCAAAGATCCCTCTTTCAGGCAGGCACAGAAGGGAGAATAAAGTGACCCAAATGTGCATGTTACAGGTTTGAATACCTATAGATTAGGTGTCAAAATATTTTGCTTCAGTAATCACAGTTTTAGAGCAGCATTTGTCCACCCAACTTTTATCTTTTCACTTCATTTTTCACACACACAATCTGCTACCTGACTATAGACGCCAGACCATTTCTGAAAAATGTTTCACTCATATTTAGAGATTATAGCACTTTTCTGAGGCCATTTCCACACTACACTGTTATAGTGCTATTATTTCACTATCAGCAACCTGTGGAATTCTGGGGTTTGTAGTTTAAGGAGGGGCATTTAAGAATTCTCAGCCAGAGAGCTCTTTGGCCTCAGTAAACTATGAACCCCAGAATTCCACACGATGTTGAAAGTAGAATAATAACACTATAACGGTGTAATACAGAAATGGACTAAAAAACAATTGTAAAGTTTACTGAGTTTATTTCTGTATAATTGCAGAAAAATTGATGAAAGGCCTACTGGACTCTAGAAATGCAGCCGCACACATTACTACGTGTCGGGCTACACCAGTCTTAGTCCAGTGTCAAGATTTGGAATTCTAGTGCAGGTTGATGACTTCATCAAGCCAAACACTGGGCCTCAAGCCCAGCTTGGCAAGAAAGTCAATGCAATGAAACAATCCAGGTTTCATTTCTGGAGTGAAATCAGCTCATTTTGCCCATTGTCTTACATTGGATCTTCAGTTTTACAGATTTGACAGAATAAAGGTAAATTAGACATAGATGTCAATCTAAGAGCTGAAACATACAAAGTCTGAATTACTTGTATGCAACCAGTTATTCAAAGCCTATTTTTAAAAAGCAGCATGTGTAAAACTGAACAGTTTGGGGTCTTGGATACCTGTATCAATGGAGCTAAGTGGTGACAGATGAAGCAACATGAGCAGTGGTCAAACCTATGGGAGATTACAAACTGACTATGTAGCAGCCAGGTATTGGGACTGTTAGACTCTGACTCTCACTATACATCATAGAAAGCTGGTGGTGAGTATAGCATAACTCTGCACTAGGATATATGGAGTGAAGGCTTTCTGGGGGGAAAAAAGTAGTAGTTCCTTTCCCCAAAAATCTGAAATTAGGAGAAGAAGGGATGGCGGGGGGAACCTCCTATAAAATATTTCCCTTTTTGGATCATACGAACCACTTTTGAAAGGAAAGTTTCACTCAAAATGTGTAGTGTAATGGCAACTGTGGAAGACTAAGGGTCCATATTAGTCCTCCAGAAGACTTTAGAGGACTGAACTCCCTACTTCACTTTCTCTTTAAGAAAACAAAAATCTCCCTCCCCCAAAATCTCTTTTTGAGGCATGTTTTTCCCTTCCTGGGCCTGTAGATGGGACATTTTGAAGCAAAAAATATTTTGCAAGATTTTGTTTTGACAAGGGGGATATAGAGGGACTCCAAACTTGGTGGAGAAATGCCTTCCACATCTCCTAGAGATTTTTTTAAAGCCCCTGTAGAGTCACATTAGGCCCGTGGGTGGCATTTGGCCCATCCCTGACCTAAATCAATAGAAAGAATGAAGGATCGGCAATGTGTGGCCTTCAGATGTTGTTGGATTGCAACTCCCCTCAGTCTTAGTCCAAGGCATCTAGAGATAATAGCAAGAGATGGTGGGAGCTGTACAACAATACAAAAGAGCCACAAATTGCCCTCCCCTTTATTAAGAATGATAATTCCCACACGTATTACATTTATGTGCAACACTGAGGGGGTTTTTTAAGGGCAAAGATGTTAGCCAGAGGAAAAAATCCAAAATGTATATAACTAGAATACTTTTATTAAGCCAATCAAGAAGGCACACTAATATGTATGCAAGTTTCCACGAGGACCAAATCAAGCAGGCTTTTACAAAAACGAGGTGGGAGAGGGAGAAAAGGCTTTTCTGACCACTACAATGTCAAGTCAGGCTTCCCCACTATACCATCTGCTTTTTATAACATTTTGCCCACTGAAGACCTCTAGACATATCAAAAGTTTCAATACATTCTAAAAATTCCAATCCAAGGTGAATTTATGTACCTGGAGGAGAGACAATTAGCATGGAAGTTCTGTAGATGCCTTGGACTACATATTCCATAACCCTTTACCAGTGGGCCTTGGTTTATGGAAAATGTAGTCTGAAATATCAAAAGGTCACTGAGTTGTGTATCTAACCAAGAGGGTGTTACCATTTTTGTCAGAAGAGCACAAAGGGCCTTCCTTCCTTGTCAACTGCTGCTTGCCTTCTATCTCTTTTGATTTCTGGGCCTTTCATACTACATTGTTACAGAACTGTATTCCACTTTGATTGCCAAAGCAACATCCAGCAGAATGCTGGGGGTTGCAGTCTCGTGAGGCACTAGAGCTCTCCAGCTCACAATCCTAAATACCCCTCAAAAATGCAAATCCTAGGATTCTGTAGGATGTTGCCATGGCTGTCCAAAGAGAAATTCAGTGCTATAATTGGGTAGGACGAAGGGACCCCAGTGAATTCCATATAACCCTTTTCACTTCTATGAACAGAGGGTAAAACAGTCAGCTTCCTATAAAATTAACAACACAACAGGTCTACTCTTGTTTGTTATAGTCAAGTAAGTCTTCAGTGGAACTTAGTCTCAGGATTAGGAGTACATCATCTTGAAGCCTAATACATTTGTACTTTTCAGGTTGCAATTCCATATACATGTACCTGAGATTAAGTTCCACTACACAGAGTGGGCTTGCTTCTGCATAAACATGCACATGATTGCTATGCCCTGTTCGCAGATGTGCCAAATAGTATGGTGTTAAATGCCAAGTCACAAATTATACCTTAAATTTAGGTTTGATAAAGTAAGTATTGCATATATTTCAGTTTTTCTCAAAAACTTCCAGTCCATTCCCTGGACACCTTACATGAAACAGTGGAGTGGAGTGAGGTGCAAACACAGGGACAGAGTTTAGAAAAGTTACTGTTTGGACTACAACTCCTCAAATCACGTGTTAGCTGAGAGATTCTGGAAGTTGCAGTCCACAAGAGTAACTTTTCCAAGCTCTGTAGTGACTGGCACACGAGTGTGCCAGACAGAAGCACTCTGTAGGAAGCACTTCCGTCTGTGCTTGTTATGTAATAAATATTTACAGAAAGTCTTATGCGTATATCTGGCAATTTTCTTTATTCTGGATGCAACCTCTATAGCTGTCTGGAATCTCACTTGTACCCCTGAATGTTTTCTGTATCATCAAAAGAAAAAAATGCAGGGAAATGTTTGTAGGACTGGATTCTAGTGCTAGAAAAAAACAAACAAAGGATTAGGAAAGTATTAAAAACCCACTCCAAGAAAAAGCCAATATGAACTATGGGGTGGGGGCAGGGACACAGAACCCCTCCCCATCAAGCTATTATATATGATGGTTAGGTCATCACCAGTGGCCTGCCACTGACACTATTATTATTGTGCCACACTAATCCCATAGTAAGGCTGACTGTTATTTATAAGAAAAAACATTTCCTTTAAAAAAAGTGTAAAAACTTAAAGCATTGTCCCCATGTTATTTTTTTTATAAAATCAAAACCAACTTTTCTTACACATTTAAAGTGATTACTGAAAAAATACAAATGTTTAAAGTTACCAAGCAAATAAAAATAGAAATCTGAGCTACTTTTTCATATGAATAAGGCTCAGTGATGTAATATCTCTTGTATGTTTATTATCAGCATTGGATTATTCAAACTCAGCTAACAAGTTTTGGCAATACTGTCCTTTGCTGAATATTCCCATTGGCATCTGTCATCTGTGCCAGATTAGTCCTCAGTTTTGAAGCTGAGTTTGAAGTTGGAGGTAACTTGGAAATTGACGTGATAGCACCAGTGCTTTCTGTTATTCTTTTTGCTGATGTCTTCTCCCCAATTGGAGGCTTTGGCAAACGCCTCCTTAGCCAGGGATGCCGTAAAGCCTGACCTGGTGTCATGCGCAGAGAAGGATCCCACTCTAAACACTGTTTCAAGAAGTCAAGGAAGAGGGGATCATCACATCCTTTGAGTGCGCTCCCCCAGTCTCGGCTCTCTGGCGGACCACGCAGTTTGCCCCGCCGAGAACGACCACCATTGAGCACTACAGATCCATCAGACAAGGTAGTAACGGTACAGTATCGGGGATAACCCTTTGAGCTTACAAAATTTTTTGCTCTTTTGGATGAATCTAATAGTTTCTGGGAAGGCATACCCAGCAGTTCTATCATACAAGCTAGCTGATCTCCCTCATCTTCTCCTGGTAGGAGAGGATAACCTGTCAAGAGCTCAGCTAGAATGCAACCAAGGCTCCACATATCTATGGGCATCCCATAACGAGCACCAAGGATGACTTCTGGAGCACGGTAAAAACGTGACTGAATGTAAGTATAGACTCGCTGGTGCTCATAACAGCTAGAGCCAAAATCAATAACTTTAATCCCACTCCTACCCTGTTGCTTCAACAGAATGTTCTCTGGCTTAAGGTCACAGTGAATTATTCTGTTTTTGTGCAAAGCATCCAAGCACTGCAAAATGGAGTGGGCAAACTTGCGAACCAATGGCAGGCTAAAGCCCTGAAATTTGTTTTTCTTGATGAGCTCATAAAGGTTCATACTCAGCAACTCAAAGGTCATACAGATATGGTTGCGGAATGTGAAATTTTCCAGCATATGTATCACGTTCATATTGTTATCCTTATCCTGCTTTTTTAGGTGCTCCAGGATCCTGATTTCTTCAGCAGCCTGGCGGTGAAAACGCTTCTCATTCCTCACCATTTTCAGGGCCACGTGTTGATGCATTTTGTGATCATAGGCCTTCACCACTTGCCCAAAGCTTCCTTTGCCAATAACCTTCAGGACTTCGTATCTGTACAATATATGATCATGGGGTACTTGTATATAAGAGCCCTGGTCATCATCGTATCCATTATTGTTTGGACCACCAATTACACCTTGTCTCTTCTTTGCATTTGGACCCAAAAAGTATATTTCAGCATAAGTGAAGATCTCATGATGCTCAAAGGCAGTCAGCTTTTGCATGTATTGCTTCATGGCTTGCTCAGGTGTCATCGGAGAGGGTTTCAGCTTCCCGGGCCCTTCAGATGATTTTAATGAGCTGGCACTCCCCTGCCGCCTGTGAGCAGCTTCGAGTAGTGTGTCTTGCACCACTGGCAATCCTGATTTTGCTACTGTTGTAAGCCCATTTGGTTGCGTTGTCAGGACTGTCCTTTTGTTGCTGTTGTCTTCAAACAGCTGCTGAACCTGGATCTGTCCATGGCTTGTGACATGGAGGTGCTCATTCATTGTGTGCTTATTTCCACCAACCTAAAATAAAAAGCACAATTTTCCTATTAAGAAATGGGGGAACAACCTGGAAGAGTTCCTGAAAACAGAACTTTTACTTTTGCCATGTTTCACCTGTCCAACCAGCAATAAATTCAGCTGGGCTGAATCTAGACTCTCCTGCTGGAAAAAGCAGGGCAATATGTTTTGCTGTTTCCCCCTTCCTTCCTCAAGCTTGCTGGTTCTCCAAAAGCTACTCCAGAAAAAAGCTACTCCAAAAGCTACACCTTCTGGAACAGCATGAAAGGTGATGCTCATACACATATGGGAAACATCTGGCACTCCAGATGTTGTCAGATGGCAAGTCCTATCACACTTAGACAGTACAGAGGACTTTACAGTTCAACATCAACCAAAGTGCGAAATCTTCCTCACCCTGTGTTAGGGCCTTCAGGGAGAAGTGACAAAATTACCTCCCCGTCTTCTTCTGGCACAAGCCTACACTGGCTCTCAATCCATTCCATATTGTTAGTGTATCCAGCCCATATTACAACACACCTAGTGGTATTAGCTTGGCAATTGGCATTTTATCCCCGATATCACACTTCTCGAACATTTTCCCTAGTTAGCAATTTGCTTATTTATTTAACATCTAACATCTCTAACCCCAGCTCTAAGCTTTCAAAATAATTATTCCAGTCCAGCTTCAAATACATCTAAAATAACAACGCAATAAAAATATGCTTCAGGTAAGGATAGACAAAGCAATCTATTATCAGCTTCTTATGTACTGATTCAGAAATCTGTATCAATGTGCAATTACGGTTTACACAGAAATGCACTTCCAAACACATATTCTGAAGTACTTCATAGAGCACACATTGACCTTTATCTTGTTATTTCCAACTAAAGTAAACTCACTGCATTGTCGTTGAATTTGTCAACACATTAGGTAAATCCCACTGATTCAGTGGAGCTACTCTAACTGGGACTAACAACAAGATTTAGCCACTGTATCTAAATGTATGTAGTACAGCAGTTTGAGTGTTGGCCTAACACTTTGGGGACCAGAGTCTGAATCCTGGCTCAGCCATGGAAACTGGCTCGGTGACCTTGGACAAGTCACACTCTCAGCCTCAGAGGAAGGCAAACCTTCTGAACAAACCTTGCCAAGAAAATCCCGTGACAGGTTTATTTTAGGGTTGCCATAAGTCACACAACAACAACAATTTATTTTAAAATCTATTTTATCCTCAAATATGCATTTAACATATTCTGGCATTTGTTTTATATGAGAACTGCACCGGAGCAAAATTTGAAGAAATGCAAAATCCGAAAGAAATTTATGTTCCAATAGCTGTATTAGTCCATAAGATCAACTCACTTTGCATCAGAATTTGCAAAGACTGAATTCATAGAGCATCTTTAGTTATAAGACCTGCTACTTTAAAGCCCTGCATACACATTTTCTGACAGTTTAATCTGACTTGTCACTTGGGAATTACTGATCTATGCAATGAATCAGTCTTGTTTCTCAAAAAAAAGGACTAATTTTTTTTAAAAAAAGTATTTCAAAAAAATATTCAACAGGCAGAGTAATTCCCTATCTCAGCATATTCAGCTGATTCAAGAGAACAAGCTTTTAAATTGTAGTACCATGTGCTTTTGAATTACAGAATAATATGGAGAAACACTCCAAATTTAATTAGCCCAAATCTTGCTCTAAAGTGGCATCCTTCATGTACTAGCTATGTACACCTCAGTACACATTACCAAACCAAACAGGAGAAACATGGCAAGAATCAGGAAGAACTGTCAGGTTTCTATCACAGCAAATAGTCAAGTTTCTAAATGATTCCCTGTTTCTCTCAGTGGGGTCTTCCAGAAGCAGAAAAATAGATGAAATCTCTCAGAAATCTAAAGAGAACACTGTTTTGTCATAATTTTGTGTCTCTGAGGGACTGACTTGTGATTCGGAACATCCCAAAGGATTCTACTGGATTGGAAAAATCTACTGACAGCTGGGAACCGCTTCTGCTCACATCACTGAGGGAAGCACATGATGAAATACTACTGTATTCACATTTCATCACAGAGGAAGGATAACATCCCTATCAGCTACAACCTGACAACTGTAATTATTTCTTAGTTAATTACACACACACACGCATGCATGCACGTACATAAGTTGTGGCTCTTGGACTCAACACACATTTCCAGGCGGTCTTTTTCACAGCAAACACATAGTGCTGCTCTCTAGTGCAACTGTTAAGGAAGAGAGACTTAAATCTCATTTATATTTTGGAACTTTACTTGCACATGCTTTATCAGCTCCAGTTAATGCGTCTCAGTAGTAGAGAATATACAGCCTTCCCAACATTATTGGGCTTCAAATCTCACGTTGCTTGCAATGCTGGCTGGGGCTTATGGGTGTTGCAGTCCAGTAATATTTGAAGGCTCACATGTCCTGATCTATCTGAAACATCAGCTTAAGGATGCATGTCACTACAAACAAGAATGGCTTGTCTGACATTGTTCTTATTTATATCCAAAGCCCACCATCTGGCAGTGTTCATGAATGGAGATAGTTAAAAAATGTATTTGTGGGAGGGGAAAGTATATATTAGTCTCACTGGCACACATTCAACAAGCCCAGCTAATAAAACAACAGAGCTAACTATTTACTAATTTAGAATAAAGGAAACAGAGGTTACAAAGCACCGGGTAGAAAGATCTTTCTCACTCAGATCTTCAGCAACATTTGTCATTGCAAAGGACAGGGTGGGACGTGTGTAAAAGGAAAGCAGCTTTTTATTTGTTTCGCATCTGTTTCCTGGAAACATGTTTGTCTACAAGAATAAAGATGGTGATTCCTTTTTATTAAGCTGAAAGCAGTTTAGCAAATCTATTTACATTTTCACTTTCTTTGTCCCCAGAAAACAGACTACAATTGGCATTTTGCTATCCCTAACTGTTTAGGATTTGTTGTAAAACAGCTATTCCCACCCTTTAAAAATAACATCACAATGGTGATATGCAGTCAATTCAGTTCACCGACACACATTTTCAACTGTTTGTGGGAGAAATATATAGTAAAAACAGTGCAACCATTCCTAGAACTGTTATGATTAAGAATAACCCATGTCTCTGTCTCTCAATTCTAATGGTAGGAATATGAACAAAAATATGGGTAGCATCCAGTTAGTATTTTTACTGTGACTAGGTCTGAACAAGCCTAGTTCTGAATGTTTGAATCTCTCCATCCAAGCATTGAGATTTAGATACCAAGTAAATCAGGGCCTTTTGCCCAGCTATGGAGTTGCCAGCTTATTCATGTTAGTGCAGGGATGGTCAACCCATAATGCTCCAGATGTTGTTGGAGTGCAATTCCCATCCTCTACCACAAATGATGCAATTCTTCTCTCATCTTCTTCTCAAATGAATTAACAAGAAATTTCAGCAATTTTTTTCCACATCAGAGAAAGTCTTTGAAAACAGCAGTCTTTGATTATTATTAGTACTTCAGGACTTAATGTGTTAAACTGACCTGTGCTATTTTTGTACAGAAAACAGCATTTTGTGCACAGAAAATGCTCCTGTTGGATATTTATTCTGTGAAAAATTCAAAATCCACATATGGCATTTTTGTGCAGAAAACAACATTTTTTTTCCTGTGCAGAAAATACTGTTTTCTGTGCAAAAATGTTTGTATGTGCCTTCAAGTTGCCTGTTAACTTGTGGTGACCCCCTGAATGGCACAAGGTTTTCTTAGGCAAGGAATACGCGGAGGTGGTTTCCCTAGTTCTTTCCTCTAAAATATAGCCTACAGTATGTGGTATCTGTTGGCAGTTTCACATCCAATTCAAGAAGGACATTGATAAGCTGGAGTGTGTCCAGAGGAGTGAAACCAAAATGGTGAATGGTCTGGAAGCCATGCCCCATGAGGAGTGGTTTAGGGAGCTGGATATGTTTAGTCTGCAGAAGAGAAGGTTAAGAGGGGACATGACAGCCATTTTTAAATATTTAAAGGGATGTCATGTCGAGGAAGGAGTGGGCTTGTTTTCCGCTGCTCCAGAAACCAGGACAAGGAGCAATGGATTCAAGCTGCAGGAAAGATTCCACTTACACCTCAGGAAGAACTTCCTAACAGTCAGAGCTGTCTGGCAGTGGAATATGCTGCCTCTGAGTGTGGTGGAGTCTCCTTCTTTGGAGATGTTTAAGCAGAGGCTGGATGGCCATCTGTTGGGAATGCTTTGATGTGGGTTCCTGCACGGCAGGGGGTTGGACTGGATGGCCCCTGTGGTCTCTTTCAACTCTATAATTCTATGATTCTATCATTCTAACTAGGACTGATCCTGCTTAGCTTCCATGATCAGATGGAATCTTTTGCCTATAGGGTATTTAGGTTGCTGTGCAAAACTTGTTGTTGCTGTTGCTGTGCTTTCAATTTGTTTCCAACTTATGGTGACCCTAAGGCTTTTCATGGGCTTTTCTGGGGCTGAGTGTATGTGACGTGTTCAATATCACCCAATGGATTTCTGTCACCAAGTGGGGAATCGAAGCCTGGTCTCCAGGGTTGTAATCTAACGCTCAAACCGCTACACCACACTAGCACATACATATGAATTTTGTGTAGAATAGGTCCTGAATTGCAAAGATTCTCATCAGCCCAGGATCCTTCTCATAACTGTTTCCTGAAATTTGAGAAACTCATTTTGGAGTATTTTAAAATATCATTTCCACCTCACTGGTTATACTAGCTGGTGAGATTTACAACACAACAACATCTACGGGGCCTCACATTGCCTATCCCTGGGTTAGTGACTCTGTGATTTTCGCAACTTCAAGAGAAGCCATTTGGCAGGTGGGATATCACCCAGAACAGAACTGTAGCGATGAGGGTGGCTACAACTTCTGAACATCTATCAGTCACATGATGGTTGGTGGCACAACTGAAGGGTGGAAAACACTTATAACCGTTTTTAAAGCTACTTATAACTGCCTATAAAGCAGTTTTTACCACTGCAGGAAAAAAATCAGCACAAAAGGACAGAAACACAGAGGTGAATTACAGGCAGAGTTGGGAAAATTGACTTCTTTGGACTATAACTTCCAGAATCCTCGAAACAAAATGACTACTGATTGCAGAACAAAAAAAGTATAGATTACAGAGCAAAATACAAAACCAATCCAATTTTTCCAAGTTCTGACTAAAAAGCAACAAATCAAATTTAACTTGCTCACCTCCTTTCAGGATGATTCATTCTTCTGCATTCTGATCAGTATAACCAAGGCCACAATTTGTCACAGAGAAAGAGAGAGAGAGAAAGAGAGAGTGTACGCAAAAGAATACCCTCCCTTGCTGTGCCTACAGTATGGAGAAGAAGTACACTCCAGGATGTAGCTGAGGGGAAATTAAAATGAGAGCTCTCCTCATCCCAAATAAGAATTCTCCTACCTCCATGGCTGCATGCAAGAATAAGCATAAACTATCGAGGCTACCAAAATCATTACAGCTGGACTTCATACCTTCTTATGGACCTGTTGTTTACCTGCCTATATTTCATTCTTGCAGTTCTTGGCAACTTAAGAAGTGACAGGATCACAGTCAATGACATTCTCAGGTAACTGCAAAGGCACACATTTATGAGTTAAATACTGCAGCAATTACAACCTCAGAATTATGAACATTGCTCTAAGAGCTTTGACTATAGGGTGGCTCACAAGTCGAATAAATAAAAGATTTTTGTCGCAGTGAAAAATCCAATAACACAATAATATGATTATGGGATAACTAATCTGATCAATTTGATCTTTAGTATGTACTCAATATTACTCAGCTATTATTGCATCACCTGGATCTGGTAAGAAAGCCTACTTCATCATGTAATATGACTATAGATATTAATCTGCTTAAAAGCCCATATATTTTACAATTCATTCATACTCAATCACAGTAATGTCTTTGAAGCTGGCCAAGAGCACAACGCACATGCTCACTTGGTTTTACAGGGAAACAGACCATATTCACCTTTTCCTTCTCACATGTTTTTGAACTGGTCCATCTTTACCAGAGTTTGAAAGATTATGGCTATCTGATTATGCATCAGACGTATCTTCCAATGTGACCTTCAAAATCCTACTTTGATGTGACCCTCAAAATCCACACTGCAGGTAGGGGGAGTTCTGTAGCACTGGGAAGCATGGCAGTGTAGGATGATTTACCCAGCTCTCTGCCACCAGCAGCATGACATCAGAAGCAGGGCCTCCTGCAGGGTCATGCTGCAATTCCTCGACGCACCATTACCTGCTGGTGGGAGACGGCTAGATGTCTTTCGGTACTCCATCCCTTGGTGCAACTAGCTGGATTTTAAGGTGCGTTTTGGGTCATTTATGATTATGGCAATGGCACTATGATCATTAATTTGAATAGGAAACAGTTATGAGGTGATAAATGTAACTTACAACACTGTAACAAACAGGATGCCAGCCAATATTTTAAGACAACAACTCCCAGAATACCCTAGTCAACATGGGCAATGGAGGAAGTTTATCTCCACCATGACTATTAGTCACTGAGAGTTAAGAGGAAATATAAGAGAGCAAATTGTTTAAGAATACTATGTTCACTTAAACTAATTCTGTGATGGTATCAGCTGCAGAAACCAGCTACTTACATTTTTCTAATGTGTGTTCAAGATTATACACAACTCTGATTGCTGATCAATGCTATACAGAGCTCAGCTTCTTGTCTGTCCTATCACAGCTTCTGCTCATGCTGACTTCCAGCTACTAGCACTATACCTGAAACAAGTGTCTGCATACGCATGTACTGATTTCTAAAACATCATTTGGGCATTCTCAACAAGCTTCAATTAGAGCACTCTCTGCTGCAAGTGAGTGTGGAAAAGTTTTACCTTGTCATGTCCACCTCTGCTATGGGTGTACAAGTGTTTGACGGCAATGCACATTGAGTTCTCTGCACGTTACTGGTATGGACATACTTGTGCCTGCATATGTTATCACTGCCTGGATGCTGAACATGAGCAGTGATGCTGCAATAGGACGGTTGCAAGATGTGAATCTAAGTGATGTGCTCTGGATGTCTTTTCACTGATGCTGGGAAGCATACTGCCAACTGTCGATGCATGGCCTTCTGTGGACCATGTGTGAAATGAAGCAGGATCTGGTTTCACAAGTATATTCTATGGGAAGGGTTATAACCCTCAGATATCTTCATTTCTATGCTGTTCTTCTGTTCACATTAATTGTAGTCAGCAGTAGTTTTGATCCTAACTCTGTATGTCTATGACCTAGGGAAAGATTTTTAAAGGTATTTTCAACAGGCCTGGTTCAAGGATATTTCCAGAGGGGAAGAGGATAAAAGCCTACTAGGAGCCAACTGGGAGATTCTGGGAGTTGTAACCCACAAAAGTAATGTTTGTGAACTTTGTTCTTTGAAGCAAACTAGCTGCAGAGCAATTCCACAAAAGCATCTCCCGCTAGGAAAGGATGTGGATTTCTCCAGCATCAGAAGCAGTGTGCCTCTTTCTATCAGGTGCTGGACAGGATGGACAGGAAGGGTACTGTTATACTCAGTTCTATGGGCAAGCTTCCAATAAGCAACTGATTGGCTGCACTGTGAACAGAATGATGCATCAAGTTTCATCACACATGGCTCTTCTTATGTCTTTACTTCAGCTGAAGGCAGTACGTGATTTGAAAACTCAGCCTCTGTAGGAAATTAACATTGTTGACCTGCAGCAGGGATAAAGACCTGGGTCCCACAGAGGTTTTCCACCTGATCCACAAGCTCCTGCTGTTGTCTCTGATAAGAGATAATGGGCTTTAGAAAGTCCAGGAAGTTGGTGCATGAAAATGAGCTCTATGTTGCAGTCCAGGAAGCTGTTAATTACCATGTCTGCTAAGTGTGGCTTGGCCACAGCACTTAAAATCAACACAGCTGTGTATCCGCCCATGTGGCTGAGCTATAAACCTTTGATGCTTTCACTGTCTTCCAAGGACTGAGGCAAAGTTATCTCCCTCCTGCCCATGCAAAAGGCAGGAGGTGAAATACCATTATTTTTCCAAGTAAGAAGGTACAGTGACACTGATACAGGGTGAAATGTAAAGGACATACACTTCAAAGGAACATTCAGTTTCCATTTTGAACACTGTAGAGAAACTCAAGATTTTTGTTTTTTTAGTAGACTGATTCTTGTAGAAAATGTGTGGCTCTCTGGATAGTTTTGGACTCTACCTCCAAGTGTAGCCAGTGGTAGGGATGACAGGAACTGTAATCCAACATGACTAGAAGGCCTTGCCTCTATTCATGGTTTCCTCAGCTCTGTACTGAAATAACTGCAAGGAACCAGACATTTATAACAATAAATAAAATTGTGTGTCTGTTAGACCCACGGCTACAGGACCATGACAGATACATACTAGAAACCTGGCATGCCTACCAAAGTAATCAAAAGGAACATGCATTTTGTGTTTCTTATGGCTCATTACAATGGTATGTTTGAAGTCTGCAGTACTGTCTTTAGTTACCAGATGCCAATCTTCCTCAATCAGTGCACATTTCTTGAGCAGACACAGTCTGAAGCCACAGAAGAATAATTTGACAAACCAAATTACAGAGCTCTGTGACAAAGTTGTTTTGGGGTAAGCTATTTGAAATGACAGTTCAACTTGATAGTTAGTTCCTAGGCAACAGGAATAGCACCTCAAGAATGAAACCCAGCACACTGGTGTGCTTGGAAGGGGCTTATGGATAAGAGGAATTATATATGATGAAAAGTTTCTGTGTGTGTTTTGAGTCTTCAGTGAGAATTAGCCTGGGAGATGGTGGCTTGGTTTGTGATTAGGCAGCTAAGGAAAAGACAAAGGCAACTGGGTGTCTGAAGCAGGAAGTGATTGAAAAAGACTTTTTCAAAGTCTTTCAGAAATTTAAACTGCTAATGTATCAGCACTGTACTACTACTGAACTCTAACAAGATACTTTATTTCCACTATAATAAAGGTTATAGTTTGTTTTATAACTATTACAGCTTGTTTTATAACTACTGAGTAAGTCTGAGTTATCTAAAGTCACTGTAATAAAGAGAACACGTTCCCTTAAATAAACAATTTGGTTCTAAGAACACTAAAAACTCTAGCCTTGTTACACAAAAGTTGTGACAAAAGGATAGAGTCAGGGCAAAGTGATATTGACAGGGCACCTTATTGGATTGGAACTGCCACACCAATCTGAGGGAGGAAAAAGGCCTGTTGCACTGTCTCCCACTGTCTAATAGTACCTCCTTACCACAGCACCAACCATAGGTATAAATGCCAGTAGCCATGGCTTCAATCAGACACAGTGGAGACAATGTGTCCAGAAAGCTTGAGATATTTGCTTCAAGGCTTCATTGTATCAGACTAAAGGTTTCTGCAACATGTGGAAAGCCATATACATTTGTCAGCTTAGAAATAAAGGTGGACTTCCATGTGATATTCATTAATTCAAACTATACTTCCATATGTACACTCATGATAGAGCAGAATACTCTTCAGGAGGAGAGTGGCCAAACAGCTACAGGGCTGGGGATGAGGGCCATTGTACTCCAAGAGATCAGGGGGGTTCCAGGTTCAGGAAAGCAGCCCTGCATAGTCCTCCAAAACAAAGACATTCGGGAAACCTTTAGAAGAAGAGACTACTATTTTTAGAACATGAATAAAAAAGGGGAAGTTAATCGTACACTCACTAACCACATGCTGAATCAAAAGTTGCTGATTAGTCACCAAACGCCTCTGGTCAGTCACCAAAGCCACCAGCAGTCTGAATGAGTGAATCCATACAGTTAAGCGAGTTTTACTTCGTCACTAAAAGCCTAGACTGATGAATGGGGCAAAGCAAAGAGAAAACTTCCACTATGTCAGTTTGGAAAGCACACCACTACAGCAAATGCTGACATTATTTCTATGCCCATCTAAGATTCAGTCATAATTTCTTCAGGAAAGATGATGTTGCCAAGAAAAAAAAATAACCCTTACCCACTAGTTCTATTGCTAATATGAAACTCATCTCTCAGCTTTTTATGTTCAAAATTTCCAGGTTGCTTTTAATACCCATGGACTTCTGCCACTGTATCCATCTGTGCTGCGGAAAATTCTGGAGTATTGGCTAGGCCTTTTGGGCTATACCAATACCCCAAGTAACCACAGTAGGGCCAGAAATGTACCCTGCACTTCCCTAGAACACACTCTACCTTCCACAAAGTTAGAGACTGATGCTAGTATTAGTATGATGCTTTCACATGAGGCTTTTAACTTACATTCAACTTACCTCACAAAGAGAACTTTGCAAGAGGGTCTCGTTGTTGTCACTTGCAATCCATAACTTCCCAGGGTCTTCCCAGCATCTTTTCAATTTCTTTCCCATAACAGAAGGCAAGTGGGAACAGATGCATAGCACATTCACATTGGTAACACTAGGGGCCATTCACCTGTGAACACCCATAGTCTTGCTGTCTTTCAAGGAAGTTTATCTGACATTATTAATATTCCCCTTGAAGAATTCTGGATAAGCTAGGTATCTCTGAGACACAGTTTGAAAAACAACTGCTCTACGCAATAACAAGGGAGAGGATGAAGTTTGCCTCCCTAGGATTTGACTGTAGGCCCATGCCTTCCTGCTGCCAAATTTCAGTGGTAAGCAGGGAAAACATATAAACAAGGTTTTCCCTACTTGCTACTGAAGCTATATAAAGCAAGCAAAATGCTTGTTTTAAATGTTTTTTCTCTAGTTGAAATTCTGCGAAGTTTTTTGCTGAATTTTGGAGACATTTGTGGGGAGGGGCTGCAATTTCACCTGTCAGAACAGTATCTCAATTTACATTGAAAGATATATTTCATAAAGGAACAGAAATAAAATATTCATGGATTGTAAAAACCCAAGCTCCCCCTCCCAATCTTATCTACATGCTTAATTAACTACACAGACAGTTTAAATTTAACTCATCAGTTAAAATTACTTTGATATTCCAAAACAGCTGACATAACAAGAGCCCTGCTGGATCAGACCAAAGGCCTATCTAGTCTACTACATGTTTTCCTATAACAGCTAACCAGCTAGCTATAGGATAGCCACAAGCAAGACATGAGGGCAAAATCCTGTTTGTACTGTTGTTTCCCCATATCCAACCTTGGATCCTAGAGATAGCATACAGCCCTCAAAAATAGTAGCTATACTTTCAGGAGCAACAGGGTTAGTTTTTTAGTTTTGAATACTGAACAGACAGCCAGGAAGGGGGAAAGATAACCAGGCCAATTACTTCCTGAGATATCAAAGGTCTCCAATGAGCGAAGATTTCACACAGTGATGGAGGTCTGACATCACCCTTAGCCAGTTCTGGAGAGAACCAGGCAGTAGATCAAATGGATTAAAAATAAAGAGTGGGTGTCAATCTTCCAAGCCCCTATGGAAGAACAAACTCCATCTGTCCATGCTAGACATGACAGATCCCTCTGCAGGAGTTCCTGAGGCCAGGTGATTACCGCCCACAGGCTGTCTACATGACAGGCACACTGGCCTTTCATGACACTTTAAAATGAGGCCAGCCAAGAATATTTGTTCAGTCTAACTTGGAAATGAACTTAAGCACCGACAATGGAAGGATGGATGATTAAGGTTGCTGAGCTAGCCCAAACTGCTAAACTAACCTGAGTTTTAAAGGATAAGTCAATTAATTTATTTATTTTTTTGAAAGACTGGAAACCATTTATGGACTTATTGAGCAACAAGAAATCTGACAATGAAAAAAACTGTGGCTATGGACACTAGTAATTCTAGCAGAACTATTCGTTCGATCTGTAAAGGTAGAATAATACATTCTTTTTTTATTTTTCTTTCTTTCACTACAGTTTGGCTGGAGGGTGGTGGTCAGAACTCTTCTATGTTTCATGTTTCTGTTTTCAGTAGGATGGCATTTTAAGTTAGTTAGTGGCCAATGTTTTAGTTTAGTGTGTTAGTACTATATTCTAGTTTTAGGGGGTTTTTTTTCCTTTCTTTATTTGAACATATATTTCTTTGACTGCAATTGTAACTGTGATTTTGACTGTTTGTTTGTTATTTTAAAATTAACAAATAATCTAAAAAAATGTGGCCAGCCAATATGTCACATTAGCTTTGAAAATAAATGATTCTTGTATTTTAAAAATGAGACTTTTATTCATTCTGGTACACACATAAGATATACAGACATGGTTTTTGATAGAGCACTGTGGATTCGTGTTGAATCCAAACTAACTGCATTACTTTTTTTTGCGGGGGGGAGAGAAAAAGGTAGCTTTTAAAAAAAAATAGCCTAAATAAAGCAATGTATATTCTCCCATGATATATACTTGCAAAATTTACATGTATTACACCTCAGACTCTGGGAAACAAAGCATCAGTGTGACAAAATTTTCCCACTAATATTAAGATCCAATAATCCCTCTGAAAAGTCTTGAAGTCCAATAATCCCACTAAAAAGTTCACCTCCTCCAGCTCACACCAATTTTGTCACATTCAAATAACCTGACACACCTTGTATAATTTTACTTCTTATTAGAGCGTTTCAGCATGAACTTTCAGACTGACTTTTTAAAAAATGTTTGTGTTATTCCTCCAATCAGCTTCTATCAGCTGTTAACAGACATATGGAATGTGAAGGTTTCTGCTATACATTTAAAATAATAGCCGCATTAAAAAAATACTTTATGAAACATTTTCTTTCTTATTAAGATTGTGAAAAATTTTGTCTACTGAGAGGTGGCAAATTGTGATCCTCCAGGTGACAGCGGGCTGAAACTCCTACCATTCCTCACTATTGGCTGTGCTGACTAGGTATGATGGGAGTAGTAGTCTCCTAGCTGGAAGACCACAAGTTTCCAACCTTCAATTTTTTAAAAAAATTAGAGGCTTTTTTTCTAATGTGCACTAGAGGAAGTTTGGAGAACACTCTTTTATAAAATGGAACAAAGATAGCTGAACTCTTGTACCATTCCAAGCCATTTTCAAATCATTTTCAAAGAGATACTGAGTAGTTAGCCAAACTGTTCAAGGAACAGATATGTATCTATCTATGCAGAGATGAGAGAACCTTTTCCAAGGCTCAGATTCTCTTGAAAAGGACTGATGATTCAGTGAGCAGATGTTGGATGCAGGTAACGCTAGAACTAAAAAGTGAGCAGAACTACTCCTTCTCCCTTCCCTGTGCCACTTCCTTTCTCCAATTCTTTTTGGCATCCTTTATTTCTCTTTTTCTACACCCCTTTCTTCTTCATCTCTACTCAACAGGTTGTCAAGAGAAGACAGGCCACCTTTGCCTGAGTTCTGTACTGATTGCTTGCAGAGGGGTTAGCTTGAATGAAATCAGGTTGCCCTCTCCTACCCTAATTGGACTGTCAAGACAGGAGATAATATCCAACAGTGGTTCTTAATCTTTTCTTTACCAGGGGATGCTTTTAAATATCCTTTGTTGTGACAACAAAACTTAACTTCTTTAAGTTCTTTAGAATTGCTCATCAAGGGTCTTCAAACTGGGAATGCTCAGTTCCGTGAGAGGCACTGGAGGGGGAGAGAAGCCTTTTCTCCTGCTCTTTCCCACCAGTTTAAGCTTGGAGTTGATCAAACAGCAATGCACAGGCCCAGCCAGCCAACCAGCATTTGTCCTTCTTTCTCTCTTCTCTCTCCTCCCCTCTTTTCCAGCCATCCAGTCTGTCAGAAAGGCTCAAGCACTCCCACTTTTTTTTTGTCTTCTTCACCAGGAGAAGAGACCAAAATGAGAAAAGAAGCGACAGAGGGGAAAGGCAAGGGGGGATTTGAAACAACGCCTCTATAAAATACCCCAAGCACGCCTCCTCATTTTCATTTGTAAGTATACCTCTCATGCAGTTTTCTTGGCAAGATTTGTCCAGAAGAGGTTTGCCTTTGCCTTCCTCTTAGGCTGATTGAGTGTGGCTTGCCTGAGGTCACCGAATGAGTTTCCACAGCTGAGCAGCAATTCGAACACTGGTCTTCCAGAATCGCAGGTCACCCTTCAAACTATTACACCATGCTGGCTCTTAACTTAAGCCAGTAAATATTATGTTAGCAAATGTTTGCTGCAACTGGTTAGAGGGAATACATCATAGCAATAGAGTTACATTTCTATGCCGCTTATCAGCACAAAGCATCCCCTAAGTGGTTTACAATGATTTAGCTAATTGCCCCCAACAAGCTGGGTACTCATTTTACCAACCTACAGAAGGATGGAAGACTGAATCAACCTGGAGCCCTGCAGGATCAAACTCACAACGCTGTGGCTGCAGTATTGGCATTTAACCACTTTGCCACCAGGGCTCCTCCCCTGCTGCAACAAGTGGCTTATTTCTGGGCACAATTCAATGTGCTTGTTATGACCTATAAAGCCCTAGATGGCATAGGTCCAGCTACTTGCCAGATCATATTCCACTCCCCCTGCCACCATGAGACTGACCTTACCCTGAGGTCATGAGGAGAGACCTGTCATTCAGTTCCAGCACTTTCACAGGCATGGGTGTTGATGACATATGACATGGCCTTTTTAGTGGTTGACCCTAAGCTCTGGAGCTCCCTCCTTAGGAAAGCTAGAATGGCTACCTCCTTGCTGTCCTTCTGTTGACAGACAAGTACTTTTTTATTCCAAAAGTTTTTTAAGGACTGATGGTTTAAAATGAAAGAGGTTTGAGAAAAGGTGCTGTTTTCAACTGCTTTTTCTCATTTTAAATGTAGGATTTCAATTTCAATTGTTTTATTGTTGTTAATTGTGTGATTCTATTTCTATTTTGATTTTTTTTATGTTTATTGTAATCATTTTGACTTGTAAGCTGTCTTGAGTCCCATTAACAGGACATTAAAAAGTTAAGAACACGAAGAAGAATCAGAACTGGACAAGCTATTTTTTTAAAAACACCCATAATGATCACACCAGCTAGGAGACCCTGGGACTTATAGTCCAAGCATCTTTTCCAAGCATATTTAGAAAAGTGAGGTCTCAATATCCAAGGAGGGAGTTAATCTGGGAAAAGAACAGCATACTCGCAGAAAGACAATTCTCTCAGTTACTTTTTTCTGTCAGATTGTTCAAGACAGCTGGTCGCAGCTGTGCTGGTCATCATATAGCAGAGCTTATAGGGTATCAGGTGAAGTATGCCTCCTTTCCATTTATTTAATCTGCAGTCTTGGGGTATGTGAGCAGGAATTCTGGTGAGGGCACACACAGAAAGAAGATAAAAGCAATCTTTTAAAAAAAGTCTCCATGGAGATAGAGGAGATCTTTGCTCTTTGTCTCCTCTCCTCTCCCTATCTCTACTGCCCTCACAATTTGTTTTAATACTTCTTATTCTGTGTGTTTCTTTCTTTTTTTGAAACTATAGCACTGTAATTAATTTCAGTGTCTTTATAGTTGTAATTATACCTCTGCTTTGTCACTGGAATTACTGGGAGCTTCAGAGAAACTCTGCTCAGAAGATTGTGCTTGTCATTACTATACAAACAAAATGGGGGAAAAACAGATAAAGCTCTGTGATTTGGATTGCTGTTTTGCCTATGATGCCTATTTCTTTTAATTCTAGTGAACTGTGAAAACTATGAGAGGCAACTGAGATGCTTTCTCCATTTCTACTTCCAGTGAAACCCAAGTTTAGGCCAGCAGGGAATCTGGAATGCATTCTAGGAATGGAGAATGTACGATCCTTCAAAAGCATTAAGACTGCTACTCTCATTTTTCTTCATCATTGGCTATGCTTGCTACCACTAACTGGAGTTACAGTCTAACATCTGGAGGGGAACATGTTTTAGGAACTGCAACAAGTAGTTGCAGAAGTCTCTATTTCAGACTGGCAAAAACAATTTCTCTTGTTTCTCTTGAGAAACAGTGTGAAGAGAAGATAAAGCCAGAGCTGGACTGAATTATTCATATTTACATTCCCTGAAATCGATGCAAAAATTTACACCGGCTAACTTAAATCCCACTGATTCCAGTGAGTTTTAAACAGCTAACTTAGGCTGGTTCTGGCCTATTATTTTGTCATATCCACCTGCTATTACTGTTTATCACAGAGGTCTATGCTTAAAATATTAGACAAGGGGAAAGGCCACTAGGCCTCAAATATATGAGAAACAGCACTTCAAGTATAAGGAATAAGGCCACCACAAAATACCAAACCTGTAAGGAAAGACCATAGCACCTAGTGCTGCCAGACAACCCAGTGAGAACTAAATGTGTTTGCAGAGTGCTGACCAAATGCGGGGTTTTAAAAACATGGAAAAATTGGTGGGAATAATAAATGCTGATGGACTAGAACCCTAAACAGAACCACTTCATAATGCAACATTTTGGTACAGGTTCCACATGTTACTTTCCATTTTACCCAATGACTAGAAAGCCATTACCAAGAGTCACTATTAAAACTATGCATTCCTGTTTTAATGTGGTGTAATGGTTGAGTGGTGCACTAAAGACTAATCTTGGAAATCCACTGGGTGACCTTGGGCAAGTTATAATCATTCAGCCGTGGAGGAAGGCAATAGCAAACCTCCCATGAATGAATTTTCCCCAGAAGATTCTATGACAGGGTAACCACAAGTCAGAGACAACTTGTATACATACAAGAAAAACAAATTCCTGTTTTACCCCCTCCATCTACTTAAGTTCTGTAATATTTTCATTTCTCAGACTGAAAACATTTATGGCTCTACCAGGCAAACAAAAGGGACAGTAATTTCCTACCTTATATTAAAAACACTGTTTTGTCCAGTAACTACTAGCCCTGGGTTTGGTAAAATGTTCTGAGCACTTATTATAGTCTAATCCTGTGCATGTTTAGCAGAATTATGATAACAGTTAAAATTTCCCGACCAGTATGGCCACTCTTTGAACAACAACTCCCAGAATCTCTACTGGGGGAAATCTGTGATTTTGATGTTTACTTTTAAGTTAAGTCCCACTTTCTTTTAATGGATCTTATAAACAAACATGCACAGGACTACATTGCTAACTTTCAAGTAATCGATGGTGCTTAACTTTATATGGGCAAAGAGGGGGAAATCTGTTTCAGGGAAGACACAGTTCTGCAGTACAAAAGACAAGTGAGATGCATGGCCAAAAGTTTCAGTTTTTGTTCCTAGGTTGTACGGGTGCTCTTTCTCACTGTAAATCAATATGTTCTGGTTGTTATAGCAACCAGCGGTATGCATGCTTGTGCATGAAGCATATGTATTCCATGATAGACCACCTTGGTATAAATCAACAATGCTGCCTACATACTGTCAATGGTTTAAATTGGTCATTTTTAAGAACTTTCTGATCTCAAAATGGGAAGGGATTCTTCTGCATTGTAAAGAGACCATAAATGACTTAAAGAAAGAAGATGCAAGGAGACATGTCCCCTTCTAATTCCAACTGGAAAGGACATCCTGATGTTAACAGTTGCTTGTCAGTGGAACAGAAGAGCTCGGAGGACAGCAGATCTACTTTAATGGAGGTTTTTAAGCAGAGGTTGGAGGACCACCATGGAGGAAAGCTTTAGCTGTGGGTTTCTGTGCTGGCATGGGATTAACTTAGATGGCACTTGGGATCTCTTCCAATTTTCTGATTCCCCGAGTCTCCTATCAGATTCAGGAGAGAAAAGTGGCTTGAAGAATACAACTCCAAGAATCTCCCAGCCAGAATGGCCAACCCTGACTTAACGATTCTAAAAGCTGTAGTCTGAAAAATAACTTTCCAAACTCTGGGGACAACATATTCCATCATAGCTTAAGACAGCCTGCTGCTATCCAGGAATGATGAGAGTTACCATCCAACATCTGGTAACCAGAGGCTGGGGGGGGGAATCTCTCTCTCTCTCTTTTTTTTAAAGAAACCTGTCTCTGTCTCAGAGTTTTTGATCTGGACAAAATGTGTTAAAATACCAAGATTCGGATTTCTCAGTCTCACCTCACCACTGCCCTAGTTTCATACTTCTTAACTTCTCTTCTGACCTAATGACAATTATCACAAAGAAACAAGTACACCAAAGTGACACTGGACAAATATTTTACTTGTTATGGCCATCATATGAGTGTCTTCTGGTAAGCAGTTGATGCAGAGCAACTGGCTCAAGCGCTTTTCACTTGAGGAGCTACGTGCACGAAATATGGCTCAGCCTCAATTCACGATGGTCATAATATGTCAACCAGCCCAATGAGGAGTTGAATATAGTGAGAATGGTTAAGACCAATGACAAAGAAGTGGGGCAAACTATCTTAGGAAGGAGCAAGGAAGGCTTTAAAAGATGGATTAAACTGCCTATGCGTGAGACTTATGACTAATAGCACAGACAGCAATGCACAGGGAAAGGATCAGTTCTCAAAAGTGGAAGCAGTAATGTTCACATTTGACAAGAAAAAAAATATGAGAGAGGAGACATTGGTCTGTAAAGACAGAGGCAGAGGAAATCATTTTTCCTTCACTATTTTGCAGAGATAGCAGAAACAAGCTGGGAAGATGAAAGCAAACTAGCAATAACAAGCAAAAGCAAAGATGATTGGCAATTTTTAAAATTATAATTCCTACTCCTACTGCTATTATTACCATTGTCTCACAAAGTTTCTTTAGAATGAATGAACTACCAACAAAATTCCCATGGGCATTTAATTTCCATTTTACAGATGAGACTGAGGCCAAGGAAAATTCACAAAAGACCATCTACCTAGCTTTATGGATAAACTGGGTTCTGAACTCCAAACAAAGGTCAAATTATGGCATTCTATCCAATGAATCACTTTAATTTGGAAAAGAGCTGGATTGTGAAATAATGCCTCCTCCCCCCGCCACCAGTAAAGAATCTAGAAAGTAAAAATGAGTGATGGAGCTCCAAACATGATGAGAAACTCTGTGATTGCAACTGCAGGCCAATGGAGATGTGGGCTGGGGAATGAACTGAAGCTATGCAGTCTCAAGAAAGTTCCACTTGTAACACCCAGATGACCATCTGCTTAGCAACACAGGTTGCCATAAATACAGAGCATAGTCCCTGCTTCTTTTATGGTCCACAGCACTTCCCCATATGAGATTACTCAAGCATCTGAGAAACCTCAGACGTCAAACTCATGCATTTTCATTTCACGACAAAAATCAATCCTGGATCCATTCTGTTTTATTGGGACAAAATGAGAACAGAATTTTGAAGGAACAAAACACAACTGGTTTTAAAGGATAAGCCAACTAAACGTTTTTTGAAAGACTGGAAACTGTTTATGGATATATTGAGCAATAACAAATCTAACAATGTAGTAATATGTGGTTATGGTTATTAGTCATTCCTGTGGGATTGTTTGGTTGGATCTGTAATGGTGGAATAAAATATTTTTTTTCCTTTTTTCTCTCTCTTTCATTACAGTTTGGTGGGCAGAGTCAAAGCTCTTTTGTTTATTAGCAAGTTAGTGTTTTGCGCTTAGTTGATTAGTGTTCAATGTTTCAGTTCGCTGTTTTAGTACTGTGTTTTAGTTTTAGTTTATATTAAAAAGGTTAGTTTGTGTTGAGTTCAGTTTTTGTAAATGCTATAATATCTAATTTGAGCCACAGTTTTGCTAGGCTCAGCTCTGGAACTGATTTTCAGTCCTAGGGATTAGTTTCAAAACATGTAAGCTAGAAAGAAGAATGCTCCTAAATATATACAGAGTGACACACTACCAGCATCAAATCCATCAGGGAATAAGAGAACTTGAGATTCTAGACTGAGGAGCAGCAGGCAGATGGAATCTCTTTTAGATCCTAGGACCTCTTTTACTTTCCAGCATAAGATTTACCAGGTTAAATCTACGGGAATTAAAAAAAAAATCCAACAGATACTTCAAAGAAATAAATTGGATCAGTTTGTGTAACTGCACATTATATGTTTCCCTGCCGCCGCCACCCCTGGTTCAAAGCAAAGGTTGAAAGCAATGCACAAAATCTTAATGCATCTTGCATTATACTGAGAATACGCCATATACTCAGCTGTCTTCCCCCACCCTCCATAAATAGATCATCAGGCTTGAGAACTTCCATCTCTTGTAGCAGATTAGCTACAACTGGAAGATTATGTGAGAAACCACAGCCCTACAAATCATGCCACTGGCTAACACCTGTTTCCTTAGTTAAACAGTGTTTACAAGGGCAGTGTCCCTCTCCAGCCTACTCCACTATCTCCTGCTGTTCCACTGGAAATGGGTCATCAGGTCTGAGCTGGTCTAACAACTAGGAAAACATTTCTCAGTTCTGAGAAGGAAGGCCACCCTTGCATCACACAATGACTAACCACACTTTCAAACTGGTTTCTGCTTCAGAAACACTGCTCCACTACACTGAGTGGACTATACTGAAGTTATTAAGAAAAAGAGACCCACCAGAAAGGCACCCAAATCAGCCGTGACTTCTCAGCTCAACCACCTTTCTTCCACGTGCTGGCAACTTCCAGAGTGGGTACCACTCCTTTTAATTTTGCTTTCTATGCAGCACACAGCAGAGACAGCTTGAACAAGCCTCACAGTTGAACATGCAGAATCCTGCTCTCTATGTTTCTGCCAAGCAATACAGCTACCCACTCTGGAGGCCTACTTCTTTTTGAGCAACAGAGAGGGTAGCAATGAGGAAAAACACACATATACGCCTGCATCACTCACACACTATACAGGTAACCTGGCTGCTCTTTTCACCTTCCCCTGCCAGATTGGCCCAGAAGATTCACCAGGGGTAAGACTCCAATGAGCCTCCAGAAGTTGCTTCTCCCTCCTTCCCTTGTACCCCTCTCCAAGGATACCTGTTGAAACCGGACAGGAAAGACGACCAGGAGGTGCTGAGGTATGCCAGTGGATAATTAATAGGGTTCCTCCATATTCAGTCAGTGGTGGTGGTGGCCTTCTAAAGCTCATTCACACATCCCACTCAGACAGGCTGGCTGGCAGCCTGACTGTACCTTGCACATTTATTGCTATTAATACCCAGGAGAGGAGGAGGAGCAGCAGCGGCAGCAATTGGGAGAGGCTGTTTTGCAGCGGGGGAAGCGGGTGCTCACCAGAAGCTGGCACAGTATTTTGAGAATGGAGAGGACCGGGCAGGGAGGAGGGGTTGGCCCGCGGTTCCGCTTGGTACTGGCCCTATCATGAATCCATCTGCCCAGAGCCCCTCCCCGCTCACCCCGACCACCTCCGCCAGGGCTTCGGTTCTCACCGTGTGGGCGGCGCTGCTGGGCTTCAGCGGCGGCAAAGCGATGGGGGACGGCGGCCCGGTCCCCGCGCCCGTCCGGGAGGCCCTCCGGGCCCGGTCCCCGGGGAAGACTGGAACTGGCGAACGCTCTCACCTCCTCCCCGGCTGCCTGCGGAGGAAGGGAGAAGAGAGCGGCTGAGAGCGACGGAGGAGAGCCGCGCAGGGTCTAGGAGGCTTCGGTTGCCCGGCAGGAGAAAGCGGTTGAGGAAATGGAAGAGGGAGCCGAAGTAGCCCCCTCCCCAGCGCCCTCGGCTTCCTCCTCCTCCTCCTCCTCCTCCATCTCCGGCTGCCATCGCAATACGGGTTGCGGGATCATAGGCAGAGCTCATCAGAAACGTGGCACGGAAAGCGCCCGGAGAGGAGAAGTCAGATCTGGCCACGCATCTAGAGGGCTAATAAGAACGGAGGCCGCCGCTCGTTAACCGAGTTAAACCTTTCATCCACGATTAACCCACAACCATGAGAAGCATAAGCGAGAAACCAAACTGCATTTGCGTGGCACACATTTCCCGCCGCCCCCCCCGCTCTGTCCGTCTGTCTGCTGGCCGCGGACGGAAGGAGGGAGGGAGGGAGCGACGGGGGCTCCCGCATCCAATCCCTTTTCCCACATCTCGCCCCTCTTGCCGCTGGGAAAACAGATTAACCCCCCCATGCGCCTGGTTATCAATCCAGAATACAGAGGGAGGCCAAGAACTCTCCCTCGGTTGCTCCCACCACAGCGCCGGTCCCAAGCCCAGCGAAGGAAAATGAAGCGCTTTCCTCGCACTTGCAGAGCTCTGTGTGGACAGAGGGGTGGGAGGGCATGTTTCCTATTTTATCCAAACTTGCTGACCAACACAACCTTGCCAACAACCCGCGAGCAGGCTCCGAAGGCCAGACAGGGGAGGACTCCCCGCAACTTAAGAAAAGGCAGCGCGTGCCGACGGCGGTGCAAACCCGCCGGCTTTCGAAGGCTTAATACGCCGAGGAAACGTTGGACCCCTCTCCCGCTCCCCCACCAGCGCTCCGTCCGCGGCCTTTGGCCTGGAGACGGGGGTACGGGGGGGACGTTAAGGGGGAGCGTGTTCGTGGCGTGAAACCGGTTCGGCTCCGCCGCCAACTCCTTTCCTCCTTACCAGCCGGGCCAGCAGAAGCAGCGACGGCAGCGGCGACGGGCCCAGCGGCTCCTCCAGCTCCGGCAGCAGCGGCAGAAGGTTTCCTGGTGGTTAACATGGCCGCTGGTGGGGAGGGAGAGGGGCATACATCTCAAGGCTGCCGCGGCTCCTCCCGATCCTCGCCCCCTCCGCTCCTTCTCCGGCTCCGTCCCTCCGACCGGCGGCGGCCGCCAGCTTCCCGCGCGCAGCCGCGGCGGCAGGAGCAGATGCACCACCGAGGCGCCCGCTCCTCCGCGGCATCCGTCCCCGCCAAGCCCGGGCCCGCCGGGCAGCAGCCACCCCCGGCCTCCGCCGCTTCCTCCGCCGCCGCGTTGTCCTCGTCTCCCTTCTCCAGCGGCACCAGAGGCGGCGGCAGCAGCAAGAGCGCCGCCGCCGCCCCCCGCCCCAAACGCATCACCCCGCCAGTTTCCAGGATTCCCCGAGTCCTTCGCGTTAGGGCGGCAACAGCAACGGCGAAGGCTAAAAGCGAGCCGCCCGCCCGCCCGCCTGCCTGCCCTCCCTCTCCCCTCCTCTCGCGTCCTCCTCCCCCTCTGAGGGACAGGAACAAACAGAAGCAGGCAACCCGCCCGCCCCCAAGCCGAGGGGGGCAATCCCCGGCCCGCCCCTTTCCCCCTCCCCCGCCTCCTTGCCCGCGCCGCTCCCCTCGCGCGCAACCGCGCAAGCCTCTCTCGCCGCCCCTGTGCGCCCGCGGCACTTTCGCTTTCCCCAGACCCCCAACCCACCACTGAACGCGGGCGGCCTCCCCCCTCCGCGCTCTCTCTCTCGCGCTAATCTGACGGGGTGCAGCGGCCCTCAGCTTGGCTGAGCAGAGGACGTGACCGCCACCCCTTTCTTCACGTGGGTTTCCCGAGAAATGGAGGGGAGAAAGCGAGAGCAAAAGCGGCGAAGGAAATGCTTAGCTTCTCCTCCTCCCCACAGACTTCTCCGAGAGAAGGAGAGGAGAGGACGCCCGGGCAGCCTCCTCCCTTTTCTGGCTTCTCACACACGTAGGCAGAGGCTGGCGCTCGCCTCGGGCCAGTGTTAAAAAAAACCAGCCTTTTCCCTCCCTCTCGGACTTTCTCTTCAGGTCCGCTACACCCGGCGGGAAACGCCCGCTTTGCCGTACCCAGCCAGCCTTTTCCACGAGCCACCTCCACCGCCTTCCCTGTGGCAGGGCCGGCGGCGGCCTGGGTAGCAACGCTTTCGCTTTGCCAAGGTTGGACTTCTCTTTGTGAGGAGAGAAAGTGGCCACCGACAAGGAGCAAAAAGCAGGGGTGTTGAGGGGGGTGAAGAGAAGAATGCAGAGAGCGGGGAGGAAAGATAAGACAGGAGGAAGACCTGGAGAAAAAGAGGGGCGACTCTCCAAAATGTAGCTGAGGCGAAAGATGTGGCAATCATGACCTCGGTTAAGAAAAGAAAGGTTAACGCGCAGGCGGTCGGGGGAGGGGAGCGAGAAAGTACTATTTTACTGTGGAGAAACTCTGTTTTGCCCTGTGCTCCTAGGAGCAGGTTAGATCCTGGGAAGATAAGAGGAGCTTCCCGATATCTGGCTCTTATTAGTCGATGTCCCAGATCACGCATATTTTCCTTTTCTTTCCTGTTTGCGAACCACGCTGACAGGCTGCGCAGCCAACGCAACCTCTTCCAAGGCCAGGGAATGTATCTCTATGGTGAAAGCAAGCCCCGCCTCCTCGCCCGCAAGAGCCAAAAGAAAACCTCCGCCGTCGCGGCCTTTGGAGGAGTCCCTCCCTCCCCCTCCCTCAGCGGCGGATTATTTGTAAATAAAGTACTGAAACGCAGAAGGGGAGACTTCCTTCTGAAACACAGAGAGAGCTTCAGTTAGCCCGCTGTAAGCTAGTGAAGTAGTAGGGAAAATGACAATTGCGCTCTTATTGTTAAACTTGGGGATGTGCTTTCCCATTTGAAGGAGGGCAAAGGAAGGGTTAAGGGGGAAGAGTTTGTTTCTTTAATAAAACAAGGACTTAATAAAACGAAATGAGTGTCCTCGCTGTGGAAATAAATAAAAGCAGTGGAACTCTTATTCCGGCAGTTCACCATGTGATAAGTACTGCGTAGTCATGGTTTTAAAAAAAGCTATGTGGGAAAGAGGAGTGGTCAGTTTACAGGACTACTGTAATGGGAGAGGGTAATAAAGGTGTGTTGGTGAAGAAAGGAGGGAAGAAAAGCTGTCTGGGTCTAGATAAGTAATAAGTGAGAAAGGCAAATGTAAAGAAGAGAAACCCTTGGGAAACAACAGGAGTTCTGACTTTATCCTTCACCCCACAGAAAAGAATTCAGGCAGAATTTAGTCAAGAGATGTGAGGTAACTCCATATATGTGCTGAAACTATTTGAATATATTTTCATCTTGGAGTTGCCATAGAACAGAAAATTCAGACAGACTTTCGTAAGGAATATTGTCAAAGTCCCTTGCTGTATTAGAGGTTTTGATTTTGCAGAGGAATATCTATAACCTTAGAGAGCTGGAGTGATGGAGCAGTTTGAGCATTGGACTATTAACTCCAGAAACTAGGGTCTGAATCCTTGCTTAGTCATGGAAACCCACTGGATGAACTTAGGCAAGTCACACTCTTTGGCAAAAACAAAGGTGAAATCTTCCCCCAAAAAACAGACAACGAACAAATCTTACAGAAAAAAACCCATAGGTTTGTCTTGGGGTTTCCATAAGTTGGAAACAACTTGAAAGCACATAACCACAACAATCTATAGTTTTCCTGTTAATGGTCAGAAGCTGAGTGTTTCAATATCCTCAGGGGAACTTCACACATTCTATTTTCCACAGAAGAACTGCAGCTATCGCTTGGTAACTTAAGTAAGAACATTATTTAAAAATTGTAGCAAGGAAATGGCACATAATATTTCCTGTTATGGCTATATTCCTTTTTCCAGTGGAAGTGGTGCAAAATTTTACCCATGTGGAAAGGGTGAATGTTTATTGCAAAATAGTATCCTATTCACAGGTTTGAAAAATTAGCATTTGGGAGAGTTACTTTCTAGACAATTGTTTGGACTATAGTTCCCATAATCCCAAAGCCAGCGTAACCTGGGCCCATGTTGGCTGGGGAATTCTGGATATTGTGCTTCCAAGAATAGTATCTATATTCAGTTATTCACTAGCTCTAGAAAAGGAAGGAAGGAAGGAAGGAAGGAAGGGGGGGGGAAGCAACAGGAGATAAAAAGAAGGCATTGCTGCGGAAGAAAAATACATTTGCTAGTGCTTGCCACTTGTTTTGTGAATAATTGTGCATGTTGTCAAGAAGTGGAATTTTTATTTTCTAAAAGGCACCCAGAGACCTAATGGGGAGTTGTATTCTTTCTCTTGAATCATACTGCAGGCACTGTCTCACTGGCAGCTCCTGACACTTGCAATGCACAACTGGATTCCATTTGGCCTGCAGGAACAGTCCTGCTAGATGTGAGAGAACTGCACTGTTTTAACAGCATTGTGAGAATGTGAAAGTCCTGAAACAGAACCACTTCTTTGAGAGAAGATCCCAATCCTGCTTTAAAATGGAGCAATGGCTGTAAACTGGTTGCACGATCAACAAAAGGCTACTAAAAAAGATTGTGTGTGTGGAGAGGGGGGGCTGGAAATGTACTGAATGCTGTATTTGTTAAGAAGAGAGGCCAATGTTAGAAGGTTAAAATTTTACCTTGAACTTTACACTCTTACAAGCCTAACAAATTAATAACAAGAGACAATGAGGAGCACAAATGTGGGCAATTCTTTGGTTTTGTGTATTCTCTTTTCTGTGGTTCTCCTAGGTTGTTTTTGTTCGATTGACACAACAAAGTTCAATACCTTTTGAAGGTATTCTCAGGTGGAAAGGGCCTAGTTTTACCAGTCAGAAAGCATTATGCTTCAATTCTGTCTTTCTCAATGAGTTTTATGTAATAAGAAAAAGATATTGAAAAAAACAGTAGAACAGGTATAAGTGGAAGATAACACTGTCCGAGTGCTGTGGAAAATTCTGCAAATGGGCCTGAGTGATTGCACAGTAAAACCTCATTGAGAAAAGCATCTCAGATTCTGTTTGAGTGGAAGAATATTAGTCCTGGAATTTTGGAACTATGGACATTTCACAGCAATGTGTCCTATCAGTGTCCTTCCTTGGTGCTTCACATTAGAGATACTGGGTAGGTAGAAGGCATCCTTTTGGTTTTTGAAGAGTACTGGGGAAGCTGACAGATCCAGGTAATAGCAGGTATCCGAAATGATTTGGCTGTGGAAGAGAGGGAAGAAAACAAAAGGAAATTATTTGTGTGACATACACTGAGAGGAAACGCCTAGCAACCTAGATACCAACAAATGGTTCCTAACAATAGCACACGGGAAGTGAGGCAAAGAACAAAGCATAATGAGGTTTGATAAAATAATTGACCTATAATGTCCAGTATAAATCAACTAACTAAATTAGCAATTTAAAACAAACTTGCTAGGGATAAAACAAGCTTATAAGCATGAGGAAATGGGCTGTATTGCAACACACTAGTGATAGATATTATGGATCTGTGCCCCAGATGTTGCTGCAACAATGTATACTGTGTGTAGACAACTTCAAATGGCAAAGGGGCCAGTTTCTTTTGGCCCCATCTTTCCCAGAAAAGCTGACAGGACTGGAAAGCTGCTTTGGGTTTCATTTTCAGAACTTTCATTCAGAATTATTCCTGCTACTCTTTGAAAATGCATCATTGTTTAAAGTCAGGTTTTGGCATGGGGAGATCTTTAGAGGCCCCCATCAGTTGCAAAAACAGCATTGGAAATGCCTGTGGCCCTTGGGCTCCCCTGCCCATCGTTATCTACACAGTACTTACATGCTGAGAATTTGGGGGAATGAATTCTGCCATGAAGAAAAAGGCTACTATGACTTTCACTGCAAGGCAACTTAACACAGCTACTCTACTACTTTAATAAAGTCATTTACACTTTTTACACAAATTGAATAAATAGCCTCTTAAAAGAAAAATCTGGAAATTCCCACTGAGATTGCACCTAAAGTACAGACATGGAGCAAGACCATTTTTCAGATATGATACCTTGTTCCACTCTGACTATGCTATGCAGTTCACAAAAACAGAACAAAACCCACCTTATATGCAGTTGCAGTGATTTCGAAGCAACCTTAACAGTTCCTCAACACATTGCTGGCTTTGCCATACATTATATTCATTTCTTAAAATTATCTAGCTATGCTGGCTGTGGATGATGAGAACTGTAGTCCGAAACATTTGGACGGCTCCAGATGCAGATAGTCCAACACATCTGGAGAGTATCGGGGGGCTAATTATCCTCTATTTTATGTAAAAGACCTCATGTTGTAAAACTACTCAAAATTTGTGAAAACATTATGCACATTGCCTACAAGATCATCCTTAAAGCCATTCAAATCTATGACAAGAGGATAATAATTATCAGCACCAAAGGGTGCTTAATATATTTCATCTCCTTTTTTTTTCTGCCCCGACTCAGCCATGTTATGTACCTACACCTGTGAATCTGACACGGTTTAGTTTTTGCCAGTGGCATGGCAAATACATTCAATCAATTATTGTGAATGAACTTTGATAAACCATTGCTCTTGGATTCTGAAAATGTACTAATCCTGATGGGATGAATTCACTGAGATACAGAGAAGCACAAGTATCTCCAGGCATTTGCTCATTGTTTTAAATGATATAGTGCTTGGGAAAGAGAGTACTTCCTGATATTTCATTCTTGTGCCTAAGCTCTTGTCTGCATTGCTCTTTTAGAAAAGCTGTCACTTTTATAGTGCCATTAAGATATAGTAATAGATGTTTTAGTGGTCTGTGAGAAATCCTCTCGGAGCCATTCTGTGAAAACATGAGATTCATTTTCAGTCTAAGGTAGTGCTAACCAGAAAGTAAAACAAGAATTGTCTTATAAAAGAACCTCTGTAGACAGTAGCCATTTCCACACTAGACTGTTATAGCCCTATTATTCCACTTTCAACATCCTATAGAATCCTATGGAGGAGTTGGCCCTTCCCTAAACTGCAGGATTCCATAGGATGTTGAAAGTGGAATAATAGTGCTATAACAGGCCAGTGCAGAAATGGCCAGTGTTTCTATGACCAAGGCATGATGAGAGCAACTATCTCCATAGAGTGATCCATCCATGAAACTGATGGTAATGTAATGGTGGCACATGTTGAACCCACACTCATACATTGCCCTATGCTAGTTGGAGTACATGCAACAGGACCATGGGCCCTGATTAAACTTTCTGGGAAGGCTCCAGTAGTGCTGCTGGTGGACCATCAGGTTCTCTGCTTTGGCATCACAAGATGTTCACGGCAGTTACCGTCTCCACCTCTCAACCAATAATGACAGTGCAGATTTGGTAGTAGTGCTCTGTAGAGGGCTTAGCAGAGTTAATTCTGACTTTAGGGATAGATTGGAAATTCATTCAGCTTCCATTTCAGAGCAGTTTTGCCATCTTGCATGTTCTGATCCTAAACACAAAGCAAAACAAAAATTGCTTAAAAAAAAAAGCTGCAAATGACACAAATACCACTATAATTCACACAAACCCCATACGTTGTTAAAAAATGGATTGTGGGTTCTGAGTGCACACAAAATGCTTTATTAAGTAAAAGATAACTTGAAAATGTGGATATCTGGGGGGGGAAGTCATATAAAAAGCTATTCATTGATAAAACACATACAAATGATGCACTTGAAAATATGCGCAAATGTTTGTGTGAACCAGAAAAAATACCGAGTCCAATGCAGAATTAGGACAGAATCAACTTAGGCCTGTGAACATGAAAATCTGAGTAAAATAATATAGCTTGACAGAATGAATTGTCTCTGTGTTATATGTGGCTGTATAACACGCTGAACCACCTGCAAAAATATTTCAGTCTTGCACCCACATTTCAGTTCTGTTTGCTAAAGCAGTTTTGCAAGCTCTTTCAATATACAGTTGACTTTCTGTATCCACAGGTTTGGCATCCATGGATTCAACCAATCATGGCTCAAAAATATTTTAAAAAATCCAAAAAACAAATCTTGATTTTGTTGCACATTGAGCATTACACTGATATGTAGGCATACCATGATATAACTTCCCACCATTTCACAGATCCTCAGACTTTTTTGGGGATTTGTTTGTGTTATTCTTCATTTTATATAAGGGACACCATTTTAGTACACCCCTATATATAATGGAATTTGAGCTTCCATGAGTTTTGATATCCATGGGAGGTCTTGGAATCAAACCCCAGTGGACACTGAAGGCCTACTATATTCACATTTCAAGATAGTTTTAGGATTCCTGAATTAAATTGCCTCTGTCATATAAATCTTTTCAGTGTGTTAGTCTGTGTATGACAATTTTTTTTGTACTGAGAGTCTTCTAGGACTCATTTTTAAAGTGCATGTGTGTTTATTTTTATATTGTGCTGCAGCAATAACAATTGCATGTGGAAACTACTCAGTCTCACATTGAACCTCTGTTCCTATAAGTTCTGTGTCAGGGATGGAGAAATTGTGGAGAAACTGAACTCCAAGTCCTGTCACTCACAGCCAGAATGGCCAATGATGAGGAATTATGGGAGCTGAATTCCAGCAATGCATGAAAATGTTGTCAGTTCTTCACCTTTACTCTGTGGGGTAGTTGGAGATGAAGGGCCATCCATTATTTTTAGTGGTATACATTCAGGTCTTAAGGAACTAGGAATTAGAAGGCTTGAATCTTCTCTCATGAAATATTTACACAATGAAATAAAAGTTTGTCAGGACAGTATTACTGTAGAGTATCCTGAAAATCACACTGAGGCCATTTCCGCACTGGGCTGTTATAGTGCTATTATTCCACTTTCAACATCCTATGGAATCCTGGGGTTTGCAGTTTAGGGAGGGGCCATCCCTTCCCTAAATTTCAAACCCCAGGATTCCATAGGATGTTGAAAGTGGAATAAATAGCACTATAACAGGCCAGTGCAGAGACGGCCTGAGTGAAGGAATACTAGCAGCTGCTTCTGTTAAGAACAGGCTTCTTACAGCAGACCCTCCATCATTTTGCAGATGAAAACTGAGATACACATGGCAAAAATTGTTGATGAGGAGGACCACACAAACTAGGAGAGACTGCAATGGTTTGCTTTTGCTTGAGCCTACAGGGAAGGGCAGGATTTCTCTCCTCTTGCTGAGTACATTGAATGCAAACTACTTTTGCACTTTGAACTGAGTTTGCAGCAATTGCAATAAGCCAAGGACAAAAAGAAAAACTGGGAGATGGAGAAAGGAACTGGGACATTTTAAAAGCCACTGAAAAAAATGGGGTGACAGAGAATTGAGACTGTCCCTGTCAATTTGGGACAATTGAAGAGGACACTATGATCACACAAATAGTAGAAAGGAAAACATGGCAACAATGTTGATGAGCCTATAGTTATAGGTCTGAGAGACCGAGATGACCAGCAGGGCATTTTGCTGTTTGGGGCAGAACAGAAAATAGTGTCTCAACCATTCCTATTCAAGGCTCAAGATGGTACTTAAAATCCAGCAGACTTCAACTTCTGTCTTCTTCATTAATGTCTTTTCTCCCCTCATCTCTTGGCGGTTGAATTAAGAACCAAGTACTTGTCAGTGGTTGCTTCATTATATGGACCTTGCATTTTAAGTATACTTGTAAGATAAATTGTCAAAGTTGTTTGTAATGTTTAAGGTAGTTTCTTTGTACTCTTTAACGTCTTCTCTCTTAGAAATTTTGGTATTTGTATTTGCAGAATTGTTTCCAGGGCAGCAGCTGTATATACAAACTTGGACTTTTCCCTGCAAGAGAAACAAGCGTAATCTTTATTACTCCCATACTGTATCTAACAAGGAAGTACTTCATTCTGGGAGAAAGGAGGAGAAAACATTCCTCCATTTCACTGCAGTGTTGTTTTGTAATTTAAATATTTAGATCTCCCTGATGAAAAGTATTTCACTGTAAATCAGGGGTTGGAATAATGCAGTTGTCCAGATACTGTTGAACAGCAACTTCCATCATTCTTCACCATTTAACTCTGCTGATTAGGACTTCTGCACCTTGGAGTCCAACATCTGGAGGGCTGCATGCTCCCCAACTATACTGCCAATGAATACAGAGGGAAAGAATTGTATGAAATCCAAGCTAATCACTGACAGTAACATAGATCACTTAGAATTTTTATTGAGACTTTCAGATTAACCCATGAACTGCACATCTTATTTTTTAAAAAAGTGGGCATGCTAAAAAGTAGCATTTTTACATTCGAATGTATTCCAACAGTTATATTAGAGTAATAAATCAACCTGGCATGGTACTATAAATTATGCCTCCCCCTGCTTAAGGACGTTGAACTGAGGTTAGGAAAGTGAGAGACAGATTCAGCATCTGCACCTGCCAAATACAGCTGTGTGTTTGAACTTACGGGACTTGGAAAGGGGGAATTGGAATGCCTTCCATGACCAATAAACTGTCAGCCTTAAGGGAAGAATTTGCATAAAGGCTGAGCAAGAAAATGTCCTTGCTTTTCTGTGTAGACAAAGGGTAGACACAACAGGCAGTACAGCATTTCCCAAGGTCAGTCAGGAAGGGAGGGGAAGAAAATTATGCTGATTGATGAAAAGGTAATCCCCTTTCACTTTCTAGTCTCATTTTTTCTTTTACATGGGAGCATTGCTTCTTTTACCCTTTTTGCTGTTTTTACAGCTGCCATTTTAATATATTTTTAAAAGGCTTATGCAAGCCTTCTGTCCTTTCAAACTGCATCCTGTCTCCTCATCTTTTCTTTTCATTGGAGTCATTTATTTCCTTTTCAAATACCAATGTGTGGGATCAACAAAATATATGTTTGTTATTCTATCTTCCATCTCATGATCCACCAGCTCTAAAACTGTGATAACAATTTGCAGCATTCAGGAAGAGTTATGTTTGACAGTCCTGATCCATCTGTATTCATAGACTTGGAAAATTTCTTTGCAATGATTTGATTCCACTAATCATATCTGGATGGTTCATTTGTTTGTTTATTACATTTATATCTCACTTTCCCTCCAATGAACAAAAACAGTGCATAGTGTTGTTCCTCCCCTCTTTATTCTCAGAAAAAGTTTGTGAACTAGGATGGGAGAAGATGATTGGCTGAATGTCATCTAGTAGTTTTATGGCTCAGTGGGAATTTGAACCTGGATCTTTCAGATCCCAGCTTAGCACATTCACACCTAGTGGGAAGTTAGGTCTCAGTGGCTATTTCCGCACTACACTGTTATAGTGCTATTATTCCACTTTCAACATCCTGCAGAATCCTGGGGTTTGCAGTTTAGAGAGCGTCATTTAGAATTCTCAGCCAGAGAGCTCTTTGGCCTCAGTAAACTACAAACCCTAGAATTCCACAGGATGTTGAAAGTGGAATAATAGCACTATAACAGTATAGTGCAGGAAATAGCCTCTGTCAGTGTCAGTCACTGGGAATATTTTCCATTTTTATATTTATCTTAAGCTCCCTATCGCCTCCCCATGTTGTGCATTTATAGAAGAAGCGGGCAACTTTGGTTGGCCCAGGGGCTGATTTAGATCTCCTAAGACCTGCTGCAGGTTGCAACTCACTGAAAATGTTCTTTTTAACCCTTTAATAAACCCAGAAATAACTGGAAGTTCACTTCTGTTTTTAGTAGGAAAATCAGGAAAAGGTACCTTTTACCTTGCCTTGAAAGAAAATTACCACTCCTAGTCATGTCAGGGAACACATTGTTTCTTTGTTTAAAACCTAACATTTTTTTCTAGGGCAGTGGGCAGTTTTCAGTGCCTCACTCTTGGTTTAGAACAGTGGTTCTCAACCTGTGGGTCCCCAGATGTTTGTGGACTTCAGCTCCCAGAAGCCCCAGCCACTATGGTCAATGCTCAGGGCTTCTGGGAGCTGAAGTCCACAAACATCTGGGGACCCACAGGTTGAGAACCACTGGTTTAGAAGATGCTGATTTTCCATAATGCTTCTTAGCTAAAGACTTAGGAATGTTTGACATTCAAAGCTGTCACATTGCAAAACTGGTAAAAAGGTAGGGATTATGAAGGTACAGTCACTCTGAGACATCAGTGAGTAAATTCACTTGTCCATCTGTGAATAAACAGACGTCAAATCATTATCGCTTTTGAATTTGTTTTTTACTACATCATGGTAACCTAAGTTGGTGTGCTGTCACGGTCCATGTCTGGTTAGCAAACACAATTCTCCCTGTCTGTGAGAGGTTCTGTAAAAGCTCTTCAATAATTAGCAGGGCTTTGAAATGCCTTTGTTTTTATTGTCATGATATATGGGTCTGAAACCTCATCCCTCATCACAGTGATGGAGAAGAAACTCAATATTACTCAAAGGGAGCATCTCTGTCTAATTAGAAATATCAAGTGACATGACTTCCAAGAGAATATTGTATCCATGTAATAATACAATGATTCCTCTTTTGCATTTGCCAGGCAATCCAGCGCATTACTCAGAAATAAGTCCCACTCAATGTATAAGACTAACATACTCTTAGGAAAGTTACTTTTCGGATGACAATTACTAGAATCACCCACCCAGCACAGCCAATGCCCATAGTACTTGGAGAAGGAGTCTATCATCCAATAAGGTAATTTTTCCAAGCTCTGCATTCCAGGCGAGCACAAATAGAATTGCAGTTATGTTTACCCAGTCTCATTTTAGATGTTGCTGCCATATTCAGCTAGCAGCCAATCTATCTTCTCCATTCTTATTCAGCCATAACACTTCTAATTTTGACTGGATGTGAATGACCAATTGATAATGTATACTGTGATGCTTGGAAAGGGTGTATCACGGGGGACACTTCTTCATAGGCAACCTGAAATTGGCCTGAAACTAGAACCTGAGAACTTGAGGTCATTTGGAAGCAGTATAGAATCATGTGAAAGAACACTATGGAAGCAAGTATGCAGCTTCTTCTATTTCAGTCAAATATTCCGTACCCAGTCACATAGGGTTGTGGGGACAGAGGGGGTGATTCGCCCCATGCGGCAATGTTTCTGGGGCGTCTCTGCCCATAACCACACACCCCGCGTGCCCTGGACATGCCCTCGTGCATCATGGCCACACCCCCACACCCCGCGGCCACACCCCGGGCACAGTGGTTATGCCCTTCGCTCCATAGCCCTGCCCCCTCCCGCCCCCCTCCACGCACTCCAAGCTCCGCCACTGTCCATACCTCAAAGGATGCCACTCCAGATTTGGGAAGAGGCTAGTAATTTTAGGCAGCTGCATAGGTAGTTGTAGGTGGGGTGCATTGGTCAAGGGCTGAATGCTAATGATAAGCAGGGCTGGAGGCAAAATTAAATGGGGTCATAGCCAAAATCAAACCTTGGAAAAATTACCTGCTTATGCTATAGTGCTCAGCATCCCCAGCCTGCATTGTCATCTCTGGTAGTCCAGGAAGGCGGTGGCCAAAAATGGGTAGATATCCCATTCACTCACTCTCTTTTCTGACACTGTTTTATCATGGTTTCTCACGTTCTCTCTTTCCTTCCTTCTCATTCAGCAGACTAGCAGAGATCTAATGTGAACTTATGAGAGGTTCCTGCAATGATATGCCTTCCATTGTTCCGTAGACTTCTGTTTCCTCTCTTCCCTTAGCATGTCAAACCCAAAATAACTGAATTCAGACCCAAAATAACTGAATTCAGACCCCTTCAGCTAAGCCTGGTTAATCAACTGCTATAATACCACTGGAATTCATTCACCTGCTAGGATGTGAGGAGTCCAGTAGTCATGGGACACTACTGAGATCACTTGTCAGCATACAAAACATTTCCACACAAGACTGTCCCAGGAGAGGCTATCTGGCCCATCCCTAAACTGCAAACCCCAGGATTCCATAGGATGTTGAAAGTGGAATAATAGCGGTATAACAGTCTCATGCGGAAATGGCCGTACTTTTGAAGCCAAACCTGCAAAAATTACTGTTTCAGGGAACAGCACCAAGAGTCCCCCAGCCACCATGCCCAAAAAGTAACTTCTAAACTCTGCTATGAAAATGGTGAACATTAAAAGGAAAAATATAGTGCTCACTTTAATTTGAGATCCCCGTGTTAAACAGTTTGAGGCTTTCTATTTGAGTGCTGAGCTCAGATTATTACTGTAGGAATTCTGTCTCCAAAGCTGAATTTAATGTGCTCTCCAGCAAAACTAACTAATGAAAACTGTTTCCCATTAACACTGATTCTAGATAGCTTTGTTCTATCAAAAGGAAGAGTCAGAAAGTGTTTCCATTCATGTGGCTTTGCGTTCAAGCCACTTGGCTTGCTATTGATCAGCAATTTGGAAACAGAATTCAGTATACTTGGGCAAGGGGGAAACTACCAGCAGGAACTGACATAAATACCTGCTCTAAAAGGCTATACAGGATCTCAAATAGATTAATACACCACTACACATACATATTGCATATTTGGCCAATAACTGAGAACTGACATAAAAATAGAAGTTGTGGGCCAAGACCACATAATCCTGTCTCAAATGAAGTCTTAATTATGAGTATTAACCTTTTAGCCTTCATATTTAAAGGGAAAATATCCTAAAATGTATATGAGCAAGTAAAGCTGTTCTTTACCAAGCCAGGAAAGCAAAGAAATGCTCACCTCATGTGCAAATCTTCAGTGCGACTTATGCTAATGTGAAGGGAGAGAGGAATCTAACCTTGAGCAGCATAATCTCCCATGTGGAAGCCTTTTCATCTCCTGTCTTTCCCCATGTACTCTGATGTGAAGGCCTTGAAGTGATAGTAATTGCCTAAGAGGAAAGGAATGGTCCAAGGGCATCACCAGAGATTCAGACCCAGGGGCTTTCAGCTTGTAACAGCTCTGAAAATGACATTGGGCACATACACGTAGTGACGGGTTTTTACTGTGAGAAACTAGTGCAATAAAACCGCATGAAAGTTATCCTTGCTTCTTGTTCCACAAACATGAACAATAAAATGGCTGATCAATTAAATGGCTGATCAATTAAAAACCTGTGGCCTGTTTCTAATTGATCAGCCATTTGCATAAAACCAGTTCAGCATGATCCACTTACTTATTTACAGTGAAAGATATTCTGATCTTTATACCCACATACACATACATGCATGCATACATACACATAATACACATTTAGCCCTCCACATTTGCAGGTTTCGCTTTCACAGATTGTGTGTTTCTCCAACACCTTCCCTGCCACCTCAAGCGCTTCTGTTTTAGGGGAACCCTCCCTTTCAGTTGCTCCAACCAGGCCATACAGACCTTTTAAAACCTGCCTCTTGTCCTCTTCCTCCTCCACCAGCGGCTGCCTGGCCAGCTAAAGATAGCTCCAAGCCTGATTTTTCAGTACCACAAACATTCTCCCAGTACCCCACTCACAGTCAAGGAAGGAGATGGGCAAGAAAGACAAAGTATAGGGCCACCATGCCAATCTACCCCCTTTCCCTCTCTTTCCCCTGGCCTGGTTTGGACCCCGAGTACCCATCTCCCCACCATGTCTCGGCCTCCTTCCAACAGACACCAACACACCTTTTGATATTTGTGATTCTTCTACTTTTGTATGGGTGCTGTGCCCCTAATCTTAGTGAATCTGAAGAGCCAACTGTATATCCAATGAAATTGCAAGTTTTATCATTTTTTTCAGATCTAGTTATTCCTGAAAGTCCATTTTCATGTAAAGATTTGACAGCACAATCCCATATGTGTCAACTTAGAAGTAAACCTCCCAATGAATTCAAAGGGATTTGATCCCAGGTAAACGTGCATGGGAATACGACTTCAAAAATATACATGGGATTGCAATTTTGGGAAGTTTGCATGGGACTAGAATGTTCCAAAGTTTCCTTATATGCAGAGAAGACAACTTTTTCCGTGGACATTAGTTTGCTTTGGCTGTCCCTGGTTTGTTTGTTTGTTTGCTTGTTTTAATATAAAAACCACTGAGCATATTTCTCAACTATGCCCAGATATCTAATGTGAATCTATATATTTTTTCTAAAGTAGCTTGTAATTTTTGTGGACACCTCCTGTAATAACTAAATCAGTGTTTTCTTTCTTTCTTCTTTGGTAGCCTAAGTGATGACAATTCATAATGGAGGAGAGTGGGTTAAGGTTGGTTCCACTACATTGCTACAGCACCATTGGCTCAGCCATTCAGTGTGGTTCTCAAAAGATCTGACTTGTAATCGTTCACACTATCAGTCAAAATCTCATTGATCATTTTGAAACTGGGAGGAAGATTGGAAAATTAGATTCAGTTCTGTCTAATATTTGTTCCTACTTATTATGTTGAAGATTGATATTAATGCAGATATTCATAGCAGAACTGCATAGCTACATAAATGATGTATTAACAATGTAGTAGAAACAGGCTTAAACACAATTTCATGTGTCTTTAGTCTCCTCCAGACTTCCCACTAGCTTGTGTAAATGTTGGGGGCTTTCTGTTTCAGGCTTTCACAGCTTATAATGGTTGTTATAACAATTGTTTCTGCCCCTGCACCCAGTTGTGTCCTAAATATACCGGTATTTTTGGGGCCTGGTGTGTTGCTGGTTGAAGCAGAGTTTAGCACTATCTCAGTCTGTGTGTTTCTTTTCAACCTCTCTTCTCTCCAGGCTGAGGTGTGGTTAAGCTGTGGGGTGTGTAAGGTTTCCCCCTGCCATCTCCCCTCATGAACTCAACACTTAGCCCACATGCTCTGCCCCCAGTATCCATATTCGCAATCTTGCACATTTTTTTTAATTATTACAGCCACAGTGCTGAAGCACTGTACTACTTTAAAACTCTGAACTGTAAACCAAAGGGGAAACCACTCTGGCACTTACCGTGTCCTTAAGATGTGGGCATCTCTCCATTCCTACTATACCTCCTTGAGTCCCGGTTTTAAGGAAAAGGTGAAATATAGATAACGTGATTGCAAAATGACCTCAGCATTTATCCCCATGTTCTTTCCCAGTATCTATCTTTCCTGTCTTGCACATTAATTGTTTTAAATTTCTTATTGTAGTGATAGCGCTATACCACAACAGCACTATAATTCTAAAAGAAAAGTGGGTGGAGGGGGTAACCAGAAATGTAATGAGGAAATGAAGGTCAGCAAAAAAACCTCCATGGCAAAGGTCATACTCCTATTCCAAGCATTATCATTAGGACCACTCACTCAAAAGTATAGCAGGAAAAACTGAGGCAATTAATCCCAGCCTGTCTTGGAAACTCTTGGGACATTAAAAAAAAAAAAAAGAACACTCTGCAATGAGTTTTAAAAGGTGTTGCTAATATTGAAAATTCAGAAGAAAAATATTGGGACAAAAAGAATGCCACAAAGATATCAGAATGCCCCCTCCAGTAATTATACCTGTTAACACCAACCAAATTGTGATGCTTTTGATCAGCCTGCAAGAGTCCTTTTTTTTTTTTTTTTTGTCTTTTGTGTACTTTGTCTAGAAGAAAAGCAGTCACTGGTGGATTACCTATGGATTTCTAAATGGTCCCTAAGCCTGGATCAACACTCCACCTTTGGGGGAAACCTCCATGCTATATCCACTTTCCTGTACTGGGATGGGTACTGGCCTAGATCATATTATCTCTGATATTGGCATGTTTACATCTTTGGGCTTAACAATCCAGTTCCTGGCTAGTCTACAAGTGGAGCAGAATGCAGTGGTGGAAATAGACCATACCACAGGAGGTGCATGAATCACATTAAAAAAAGTTCTCTTACATTAAAAACTGCCTGCAAACAAGGAACTGGAATTGCTGGCAAATATCACGAGTAGCATTTTGTTCTCTGGTGTGCTGAAGTGTTTTTTTTTTTAATGTGTTGATTGTTTTATTGCAGGAAGATTTTCTGTAGGGAAAATACATAACTGGAATCCTCCACCAACAGTTTGAAGGAGTATAATCCATTCTGTCACTCATTTCCGTCGCTTCTGCCTGTGTTTGTACATATTTTGTAGACCAAGCCTAATACCTACCCAGGGAGATTTGGGAATTTCCTTTCTTCATGGCCTTTCTAAGATGACATCAAAACAGAAAGTCCAGAACCAGCTTCAGTCATTGCTGAATTCATCCATTGTACCAAAAATATAATGGTGGAGGCAGGGAAAGGACAGGTTACCTCAAGGACCAAAGAATGGAGGGGGGAATTCAAGGATAATCACAATTGTCCTGCCAGATCGGAGGCTAGAAACTTTTAGTGCTCCAGATATTTTTTTAAATTTTTTTAAATTTTTTTTAAAAAATTATTATTATTATTATTATTATTTTAAAAAGTATTTCTAGCATGAAATTCTTGAAAAGTAACACATACATACATACCTATACAAACAGTTCACACATAAATAGGAAGATCTTTAAAGACAAAGCTTAGGTATAATAAATATAATCATAATAATTTAATAACACGCATAATGTCTAATATAATTTAACATATCTTAGTCTTACCACCGTGTACTGGCCTGGACTTTGGTAAACCAAAGATATCATTTTGATATCACAATTCGGCCCCTCTCTGCCACCAGCCAAGTGTTTGTGAGGCCACCGAACAAGCGCGAAGCTAGGCATGGCTACTATTTGTTGCTCTCACCAAACCAAGCCAGAAATAGCCAGGACTGCTTTAGGGGACCTCCTGAAACAAACACCCTTATTACCAATGCGCAATAAACAAAGAAATCCTCTGCCCTGAGAGGGCACCCTGGCAAGCTAAGTGCTTAACTGCCGAGCTAGCCGCATCTGCATACCAGCCATACTATTGTCAATTCGGAACCTAATTCAATCATGTAAATTCTGACCTTTCGGAGGCATTGTCTCCAACCCAAAACTTATTGTTTTTGCCCAAGACCAGACTAGCCTACGGTCGTTCTTTCCCCTATAAAAATCCCCAGTTCTGAGAGCTCTTTGGAACTCTCGCCGGATCGCTTGGACTTCTATTCTGCCTTGCTGCCGCTCGGTTCAGCAGATTCCCCTCGGTCGCCACGCCAGGTTTCCTCTTCTACAATTGGCTTCCCCAGGACTGCAGAACAGGTGGCGTATCACCCATTCCCCTATTTTCCTTTTCTAGTTAGGAGTGTGTTTGTGTTTTTCTTTAATAACTATTTAATAAATCTAATTGTTATTTGAACCATTTGCCTACTCACTGACCTGACGCTGTAGACATAGGGTAAAAGATCCCAGCTAAGTTACCCTGCCTCTCGTTAGTCAAGAGAGTGCTCCAGCTAATTTCCCATCTTGGTTGTGTTTGTTTGGTTGTTGGGCGCCCCTCCCGGGACCCCCAATTCGCAGGGTAACATTAGGATTAGGATGCACATCTTTTTGCATCTTCCCTTCAATTCCAATCATTCCTCTTCCTCTCTGGCTTCCTGACTAGGTTGTCCTTAAGGCAGTGGTTCTCAACCTGTGGGTCCCCAGATGTTCGTGGACTTCAGCTCCCAGAAGCCCCAGCCATTATGGTCAATGCTCAGGGGAAGATATGGGGTAGGGAACTTGAAAAGTGACCAGATGCCTGGATTTGAATTCTAAATTTTACTGCTGGAATTTATTCATCAAACCTTTGGCTACCAAAGGTAGCAGTGAATAGTAATAGGTAGATAAATAGATAAAGAGTTAATAAAGAGTTAATTAATAAATAGTAGTAAGTGGAAACAGTTTAAAATAGCAGTAAGAAATATGGGCTACATCTGGTCTCATGCCAGACTTGTCCTTTCCTGCTTCCTTTTCTGAACCTGGATTTGATGACTCCAGTAGTTGCTAGACTCTTGTACGTGAGCAGGAAGAAAAGTTTTGATGTGTCAGAAACAGTCAATGAGCACATGAATATGAGAAGACCTGAACCTACTGCCAAAACTATTTCATTGGGCTATCCTGACATGTGTTATGGGAGAGGACAATTTCTCCTCCCTTATCCAGCAATATGACATTTGTCCTCGGATTAGGTCAGGCAAGGTATAAGCGTTTCCAGGCCAAATTATAAACTCATGTTAAGAAGTAAATAAAGCTATTGGAATTTTCCTCCTTTGTACATTTTAGCAGTTATAGAAGACAAGATCATTTGCAAAACAAGCCTAACTTCCTGTTGGCCTGAGTTTAATTTGCAAGCAATTGCCAAGTAAGCTTACTTTGAACAGATGGATCATAGAATGTTTCCGCTTTCAATAGACAAGAAGTTAAAATTTGCAGGTGCGTAAAAAGATACATAAGGATATTTAAACATCTGGGTGCATTTACTTCTCTGTACTGAAAAAATAATTGTTTTCTTCAGAGTTGCTAATTCACACTGCTGCCAAGTCTATAACACAAGTCCTCACACGACCTTTGCTTAGATGACACACAAATTTACCACTACTGCTGTGAGGAATTTTTTTAAAAAACACTTCAGGAATTCAATAAACCTCTTTAAGGGCAACCTAGTTTCCTTTATATTTCCCTCTGCAGAGCTGATATGAGGATATTATAACACAGTAGATAACATTTAGAGAGTCTGTCAAAAACTCTACGCAAAGAGCAAATTCAATTTGTAACCCATGTTCTGCATATTGCCCTAAAGGATTTTCATTATCAGTAAAAATCTGAAGCACTTCCAAGTGCAAATGATAAACAATACAAATACAAACTATACATATTCTGGAATCAGGATTCAAAAGGATTCTGTCAATTTCAGCTGTGGTGCCAACAAGCCTTAGCGACTTTTCTTTCTTTCCCACCTTTTTAAAAAAACTACTGGTGCCTTAAATCAGGTTCATGCAGGACATGGAGGAAATTTTCACTATGTTTTGAGAAGGCTTCCCCAGCCATTTTAGGACCGGAGGAGTCTGTGTGTGTGTGTGTGTGTGTGTGTGTGTGTGTGTGTAGACACACACACACACACATCTAACAGAATGTGACCAGAAGTTACTTCTTGTTCATTTCCTGTTTCAGAAAGACTCCTTGGGGCAAAATCTGGAGGAAATGTACCCCCATTCTCTAGAGAATTTGGGGGTACAAAAAGTTTTGGAAAAAAATTGCAAAACATTTTGACTCTGCCCCCCAGGAATCATTTTGAGTATTTTGAAGCAATAAATTCTTTTGATTATTCTTTTACCCCTGTGGGTAAAGAAGAACCCTGGCAGATCACACCACCCCTAAGGCAGATCTTCCATCTCAACAGTGAACATTACCAGCCTCCCTGGCTTCTCCATCGCATGCCTTCAGACCAGACTGTGGGAGCATTAGCACCATCATGAAGTTTAGAAGACGGCAATAACAGTTGTTCTATCAATGTGGCAGTCATTCCTTTCTGGGCTATAGTTCCGGCTTTAAAGGAGCTATCCAAGGTGCTAAGCCCTACCGTTAATGCAGGCCAGCACCTTTAAAGTTCAGACTGAAACCTGGAAAGGATTCACTATTTACACTGACATGGAAGTCATCAGCTGCCATTGGGAGGAGGATGTAGAAGCTTAAAGCTTGGGACTGAATGCAGCTTTCCTGGAGTTCAGATTCCACAGATGTCCCATGACACAATTCTTTTGTGGTTTTTCAGCTTTTTTACATATTTCCCCCATTCAAAAAAGCTGAAGTGCCTCCCCTAAAGCATAGTTACTGTCAGTAAGAGCTTAAAGCCTTTGGCTCTGCTCAACACAAGAATGTGAAGAAATTATCTGAAATTGAATTTGTCCTTCAGGTTGAAAGACACTTTATATAGGGTACTGGGTACAACTGTGCCTGAGCTTCATGGATAACCTAGCATTGCTCATGTGAAGGTTTCAAGTATGGTCTTTCATGCAGATTTTTTTTGTTGCCCTGGAAAAGTCCTGCTCTGTCATCCATAGACAGACCAGCACTGACAAAAATGTGCTTACACACTGGAATCTGCTTAGGTATTAGACCTCTGCTTGTAACTCGCTTCCTACAGAAACTCATCAAAGCACTGAAGCTGACTTATGTTCTGGAAGCCATGGAAAATATGTTTGAGCCCAGGTTTTTGGTGACCAGCTAGGAGTAGAATGACTGTTTATTCATTTTAATGGGTATGTTTAAATTGGAGGGGGGGCAGGGGGAGGTAGAACAGGCCTGCCTGTATCTTTTGCACATGGAGGACAGCTCCCTACACTTCTCCTCACAAATCAAACACAGTTGGTTAGGTTTTACAAATACGATCCTATTTTCAGTTCTATGATTTTCAAATGGCATAGGCTATAAATTAATTTGAAAGACTGTGCATCATGGAGCTACAGCCAGGTTCTGTACAACAGCGGTAAATTCTTTTAATCAGAGTGGTGTGTTTTAATGGAAGCTGTTTGGGTGTGTTTGGTTCTATAACACAATACAGTTATAACACTATAATTCCACTTTAACTATCTATGGAATCTTTGGCTTTTCAGTTTGTTAAGGCACTAGAACTCTCTGATGGAGACTTCTAAACACCTCTTCCTAAACTGCAAATCTCAGGATTCCAAAGGATGTTGCTATATCAATTAAAGTACTATAACGGTGTAATATGAAAGGGGCCCAGATGAATTACTCACTGAAACAAATAAATATGGACAATGTCAATGCATTGAATTAAAATGTTATTATTTTGCCTGGTTTCTTTTACTCTGATCTCTCAGTCCAGTCTGTCATTGATTCACATCTTTCTATGAAGTTTCTGCATCTGCAGTGGCTTTCCCACTCATGGAAGCGTGACTAATATCTATATGAAAGTGAACAGAAAAGCCCACGTGTGCAAAAATTTCATGTACAGATTTGTGACAAAACCAGCATTTCTGCTGTTCCTTCTAATGATGTCTCTGAACAAAGGCATGCCCAGATATGATTAGGTAGCTTATGACTTATGTTAACCCCATGAATTTCATAGTGTTTTCATAGGTAAGGAATACTCAGAGGTGGTTTTGCCAGTTCCTTCCTCTGAAATACAGCCCACAGCACCTGGTATACAGTAGTGATCCTCCATCCATGTACTAACCAGGACTGATCTTGCTTAACTTCCAAGATCAGATGGCATCTCATGCCTTTACAGTATCGTATTGACCTTATTGTAAATAGGTACAGTGGCCCCTCCACTTTTGTGAGGTTTCAGGGTGCAGAACCCTTGCGAAAGTGGGAAAACCATGAATAACTTTCCCCCATTCCCATTCCCTTCTAGGGCTCTCCCCTTCCCATTCCCATGCAAAACCAAAGGGAATGTAGGGTGAAAGAAGGCTTCTCATACAGGCCTTCCTTTCCCTTCAGGAGCTTCCCCTGCCATTCCTATGCATTTTGTCCCAGCACGGAGAATTCACACTGAGGCAAAATGAAAAGGAATGAGGGGGAGGAGGAGAATAAGGGGGAAGGCAAGCGCACATTAATAATCAAATCTGCAGAAGTCAAACTTGCAAATATGCAGGAAGGACTGTAGATGCAGGAAATTAGCTGGAGGGATACATAATAGGTTCATTACAAGTTATTGATCAGTCAGGTTGAACTTCTAGTCCCTTTCTGGGAACTGCAGCCACTTCAACCAACAGAAATACTTTTGTTTGTGAAATCTTCTTTTATCTTCAAGAAACTAGAAAACAGTCAAAGCTAAACCATGCCGCAGAGTCCCAGGTCCATCCTTTATATCTGTAAGATGCCATGTGAGTTCTTCTCAAGATTTAGGCCAGAACATTGCTGGGGCACTGAGCTAATGGTTGCAGTTTTGCCAGGGTGCACAGCAATGGTGAATGGAGGCAGACAAGAGTCTGCTGACTCTGAGAAGCCTGCTTTTCCCATGCCTTACTTCCCTCCCAGATGTAGTGCCATGGTTTCTTTCCTTCTAATACCACTGCTGGCACTGTTATTGTTGTTGTTATGTGCCTTCAGGTTATTTCTGATTTATGGCAACCCTAAAGTGAGCTTATCATGAAGTTGTATTGGCAGAATTTGTTTGGGGGGGTTGCCTTTGCCTTCTTCTGAGTCTGAGAGAGTATACCTTGCCCAAGTTCACCAGGTTGGCTTCCATGGCTGAGCAGTGATTTGAATCCTGGTCTTCCAGTGTCTTAGTCCATCTGTTGAACCACAACACCCATGCTGGCACAGTTACTCTGGAGTAATGAATCAACATGATTCTGGCCCCTGTGTCCTCTTAATAAAGTCTTAAGCAGGTAATTCTGGTCTAAATCCAACCATTAGTCCTAACTAGAGTAGACGCGTTAAATCATTGTAGCTTACATAAGTGTTCACTAATGAAATTTCAATTGATTTAATGACTCTGCTCTAGTTGAGACTCGGATTTCTAAGCTTCATTTTTATTTGAAAACTAGAGGAACATTTCTGAGCTTGGTTCTTGAATAAACAAACTAAATTGGAAACTAGAGTTGATTATACTTCTTTTGCCAAACACAGTGTCTATCTTACTCATGTCTCAGATTGCTTGGGCCAGGTATTAACTTGTTTTTAAAAAGAGTTTAAAGGAAGCTCTGAAAAAGAGTCCTGTGCTTCTCCCTAAATATAAATAATTTCAAACTAAGATTATTGATATCACTAGCAGTAGTAGAATTATCTTTGAAATATTAAAATATATGTCTAGTGGCCTGTTCTAACTTGCAGAGTTAGAGGTATAGATTTTTGTTTGTCATGGTATCACAGCAGAGGCACAGCTCTGGATCAGAACAGCTTGGACATCTGAGCTAGTCAAAAGGGGTAATATGGATATTTGTTTTAAGTTATATTCTACCACAACTTGCTTATTCATTTAAAAGACATCATTTTATCAATGAAACATCCTACTACGGTATCACCAGCAAATTTCATAAACTCACTCTGTTTTAAAGGTCACAAATCAAAGAAGTGAATAAAAGATATCCATCATTCAGTGGAAGTGTACTTGCTTTAGACAGGGAAAATCCTTTCAAAAGTTATTGAGTAGCAGAATTGGGAAAGATGTCGCTGTGTAGCAGAGTATTGTTTTGCTGCTGGAAATAAATTAGAATAGACAGCACTGGGCTAGATTAATCATGCTCAGGTTTGGTACAAGATGTTTTCGTACAGCAACAACATATAGAGAAGCTCAGGGATCAGCAGCAATAGATCTTCTGACACCTTTATTCTCAAAAGAGTGTTGTTTTAGCTAAAAATGAGTCAAAATAAAAAGTAGGTTGCTTGGTGCTAATGGCTGTTCTTTAGAGAAATTTGTGCTTAATCGGCTGAGAACTTAACTTCGTACTAAAGTGGCCTGTAGGCAAGGCACTCCCTAAGCGCAATTAGTCATGTGCGTGATGTCAGTCTGTAACATCTGAAGACCTACTTCTACATTAAAGCAATGTTTTTGGATTTTACCATGACAAAGAAATAAAAACGCTAAGAAAAGGCTCCTGCTAAATAAGACCAAAGGCCTATCTAATACAGCAACCTCTTTGCTACCTGATGCTGGTGGAAAATCCAGCATACTCACGTTCCCCAACAACTGGTGTTCGGGAACATATTGCCTCCTCTCTTAGAGGCAGTAAATAGCCATAATTAGTACCCATGAATAAACTTATTGCCCAATAATTTCTCCAGTTTTTTAGAAAGCAATCTAACTAGCAGCTTTGTAGCTGAGAACAGTGGGAGAGATGAAGTAGCATCATCTGCTGAAAGTTCTTTCATCAGTTTTCATCCTTTGTGCCATTTAACTGTCTGGGGAAGAACCCTCAGTCAGTGCAGAGGCCAGAGGGGTTCTTTCACACTGTGCAATTATAGCACAATGATTCCACTTTAACTAGTATAGCAACATCTTAAGGACTCTTGAGATTTGCACTTTAGGGAGAGGTATTTGGAATCCTCTGCCTGGGAGCTCTAGTGCTTTGCCAGACTGCTAGCTTCGGGATTCCACAAGATGCAAAGAACATAAAGTTGGAATCACAATGCTGTAAGTGTGTAGTCTGAATAGGCTCCAGCACTGTCCACGCTCAGAGGGCTGGTTGACTCCACGATGCTTGCAGACAGTTCCAGTTCTGCAGAGTGATTTACTGTTTGTGGGGGGAACATAGGAAGTGCAGGGAAGGGGTTAACATTCCTCTCCATAACCATTTAACCTCTTCAAGAAGCAGCCTTTCCTGTTTTAAAGGGGACATTGGGATAATATTATACAAATCTCCATGTAATATATATACTTTTGCCCTCAAACTAATAATACACACAACCTTTAGGTGCCACTCAGGGTGAAACCTGATGAGTCCTGTCTGAGAGTCTGCAGTCTTTTTCTTTCCTCAATGCAGACGACATGATTTTGAGGCAAAATCATCCCACCCCCTGCCTTTCCCTTGCCTATCTTTTGTAAAACATGTGTCTGAAGAAGAGAGCTGGAGGTTTTGAAAGCTTGCACAGATTTTTGCACCTTTTTAGTTCACCTAAAAAAAGGTATTAACACAATATGGATTTCTGAACCCTTCTTGTGTTATCCTCTAATTGTCCCACCATTATGAACCCATGCTGATAATTTTCTTTAAATAGATATTATTGTAAATAAATGCAGATGAAAATGTAAACAATACTATTGATAATGAAAAGGGCTTAACTCATTGCCAGAAAAGGTGAAAGCTGGTCATTAAGCCAGGGATCTGTGCCACTGATTCATTGACAAATGTACTGTAGTGTTTTTCTGGCTGTATATGAACAACAAATCAGGTGTCTTGACCTTGACAGTATCAGCTAAATGGGTATTTTGACTTTCCACAGGACAAGAGTATTTCCCACTCTCTGTGAAGTCCAGTAACATCAAATTCCTTCCAAATATAGACCAGTGCTGACTAGATTGCTGATGGTTAGAGTATAGAAAGTGGCCTGTCATCCAACAGTAGATAAATGAATCACCCTTATCACAAAGTTATCAAGCCTGGAAAAGAAATTAGAACACACTTAGAAACTCTTTATTCCATGAAGGAACAGAACTTAGGCAAGTTGTCATGAGCTTCAGAGTGCCTTCACACTCAAGGCTTAAAACACAGTACCTATATCACATGGGGGTCCTCCAGACAAGGCAAAGTGTTGGGAGGTTGTGGACTTCTGGTGATTTTTGCTGTACTTTTTGAGTTTTTCTTTTTTAAAAAAAAAATATCCAAACAATGTTTTTATTGTCCTGGACTATTTCCTAGCAATTCGAATTGCTAGCTGTGACTTTTTATTTCCACTCTTGTGTGGGTTTCTTCTTCATCCTGGGATATACTGGAACAAAAAAAGTCCCTGTCTCTTCTCCTTTCTCTTGAATTCTTAAGACCTTATGGTTTACTTTTATATAGCTGTGGCTTGGTCCCACTTGTCTCTCAGCTCTATCACATGATGTCATGGTACTCCCAGTGCTGTTATGCTGCACAGTCTTTGGGAATGCAATTCTTTTCAAGCTATGATTCCCTTTCCCACTTCAGTAGCCAATTTGAGTGTGGGTGTGTCATTCCACTTCATTGCAAATCAGATTAGTTAGTAGGTACGGGGTGGGTATGATCTTGTTGTCCCTCCTTTGGGGATTCCCAAGGAAATTTTCAGCAGCGAAACTTGAGACTACTTCGGGTGCTTCAGCATGGAGGACAAGACTTCCCAAGAGAATAGCAATGTTTTCTGTGGTTTAGGCTCTTTAAATCTTTTCCAGATTTTTTTTTAATATATAAATGGTTTGCTGTCATAGTGCAGTAATGCTACAGTCCTAACCTATTCAGATGCCTTAATGCATGAGGGTGTTTTCCAAAGATTTCTCCACCACTTTCCTGTGGTACCACAAACCACAGTGTTACCACCAAAGCATTAATTTTTAAAAATTGTTCTTAATTTTTTTAAGGTAATAGTGTAATAACACTATGACACCACAAGTTATTATGGCTGAATGAATACAAATGAAGTGTTTTTTGAACAAGACAACCTGGAACAACTGATTAGCATGATATGCATTTTTGTTTTTCACAGGAGAAGGATATCAAAGATGGTGGAGGATGGTGTGGTTCATTTTTCTCCTTGTGTCACCTTTCACAATGTGAGATCTGGGCAATAATGGGTGCACTGTAATGATGTCATGCTGTAATAGTGTTATTATGGCTTAATGAGTACTAGTGAAGCAATTTTGAATAGGACAACAAGAAACAACTGGCTAGTATGATAAACAGTTTTATTTTTTACAGGAAAAAAGACATAAAAAATGGTAGGGAATTGTGTAGTCTGTTTCTCTTCCTGTGTCACCTCTCTGGATGAGAGATTTGCACAGTGACGGTATACTGTAATGGTGTTGTGCATAATGACATTATTATGGATATGTGTACACACACACACACACACACATATTGAAGCAAATCAGTAACAAACCACAAGGTAGGACAAATGAGGTGGTGTTAACAGCATTAGCGAAGATGAAAAAACAGTGCAAATCTTGCTATTACAGTGCAAAGTTGGCAACGGTGCAACATACAACATCAACAATTGACTATCATTGTGAGTACAGCTGAAGCAGTTTTTGAATGGTATAACAGCATAACAGCATGGTTTGATAAGGACCTTAGAGTCACAGTGTTATAGGGCATCAGTGAAATGGCATGTTTGCACTGTAACACTATAACTCAAAGGAAAAAAGTAAAACTTGAAAGAGGAGAAAATTTCCCCTTCTCAGGGATGTCCTTCTCAAGGATCTCCTCAGTAAGATACAAACACATTTAAAAAAAAAAGCCTTTGATATAGGCCTCAAAAAAATAGAATGTATGGATGCCAAGGCATTAGCAAATGGCAAAACTCAAGGAGCTATATTGTGAGAAGACATTCTTCTTTACACCAGTGTGGAAAAGTCCAGTATTTATATAAATAATTCATTTAGAGCGATGTTTGTAGGTCATTCTATATTATGAACTGATTGCAGCAAGAACTGTTTTACTCCTCATAGATAGAAACACAACCCTAACTTCAACTGTGCTCGATTTTGAGAACCATTACTAGAGACTATGGCCCTTTTTGCACAGCATTTTCCACGCGAAAAGGCACCTGGAGCATTGCACGATTGTGAGGAGCGATCTGCACGACGCACTCAAAATCATGCGATGCTCTAGGGGCCGGCAGGCACCAATTGCACACGTTTTCATTTTTCGGCTAGAAGCCGAAAATGGTGCATGATTGCACATTGCTCCTGGGCCTCATGCGCACTTACTTGGTGTGCGGAGCCTCTGGAGCCGTGCCAGTTGTGCTTCCTGCCCCAGCACAGCCTAGCAAGGTCCCAGGCTGCACTGCAGAAGGAAGAGGTGGGGCTCTCGCACAAGCAGGCAGCTCATGCGGAGCTGAAGGATCCTGGATGCGAGAGCCTCTCGCCAGAGGCTGCTCGCGCGATCCCCGCACCCCAGCACCTGAAGAAGGTAAGGTGCAGAAAGGGCCTATGATTCATCTGGCATCCTTTATAGGGCCTGGAACTTCAGTCTTCCTTAAGAGCATCCAAATTCTGAGAAAAGGAAGGAAGTGTTAGAAGCCAAGGATCCAAGCAACCTATACTGGTATGAGTACATTGTCACTAAGAGCTTGAGAGTTAATAGTCTGAGAGACTCCCTTTTCCAAATCTGTGGCTTGTACTGGCAGATTCAGATACCACCAGTCTCTGTTGTCTCATGTTTTCTGAAGCCCTGCTACCAACTACAGTCTTATGAATTCAGTCCAGTATTCAGTCTAGAGCAGATGCATTAAAATCAATGAGACTTAAGTAAATGGCAGCTAACAAGTCCCATTCATTTCAGTGGGTCTTCCCCAGTTGGGACTAACATTGAATTTATCCTTTGTTTTCTCTTGAACTCAAAGCTTGCAGTGGGGAAATTGCCTTATGGATTACAACTCCTGCACTGGCTGAGGCGTTCTAGGCATTATAGTCCCAAAAGTAACTCTTCTGACCTCCAGCTCAGAGCCAATAATCACTTTATAAACTGTAACAGCCTGAATCAGGCTGTTGACTGAAGCTTTTTACTGTCACTCACAGGGCTGGGTGATACTGACATGACCCAAAAGATCAGGCGCTAAATGAAGATCAGACTTCATTATCTGTTGACACCAGACTGTGTCGCTAGTTCAGTCTCTCTTCCTCTTCCTGATGCTGAAATGAAATATAATAAAACATAAAGGAACATGCTGTTCTGCCCTACAACGATCACACAAACATGTGCAAAAGCAAAAGTATTCATTGAAACATAAGTTATTTTTAATATATGCCATGTAAAAATGCTCCTCATGTAAAAAAGATAATTGCAAAACAACAAATGAATTCATAGAGGATTGGTTTTAAATGCCCTGCTGGTGCTCCTATCAACAGCAATGGGACAGGGTTCCACCACCACTTCAGGGTTATACTAAAATTGTCAATATTCTTTTTATTATATGTTATTCAGAGTCAAATAAATGTCACCTTGATAATTTCTATAATATATTATCTCTATGGTATATATGCACATCTTTAAGGAAGAGTAAGAAATAAGTAACACATTAAGATTCCAATCTTCTATCCAGTTTCCTAGGAGTAAGCCACAGGAAACTTAAGAGGACTTACTTCTGAACACAGATGTAAGACATAGTTATCATCTTCTAAAAACACTTACATGGGGGTTATGAACGCTGGGAGCCTGTGAGTTATCTGCTGCTACCAGAAGACAAAGGGTAGCTGAAGGTCTTCTCTCCCACTGTTATCTTTTCTTACCCATACCAACCACATCTGGATATGGAACTCTACAAGTGGTTATGGGAGGAAGATCCTCCCTTGTGTGTCTGTGTCTGGAGAGTGGTCTGGTAGGCTCTGACACTGGCCAAAGACAGAGGAGACTTCAGAGGTGAAAAAAGCAGCAGGTATATCTGTTAAGGTTGCCTTTAATATCTATGCATTTTGTATGAAGTCGTTCAGGAATGGCTACATGCCTTGGCTGACCACACAAATATTTGGCACTTGAAGATGGGCAGAGCCAAGGATTAAAGTAAATTTGAGAATCAGAATTTGGAAACTTGGAGAAATGTTGGCTGTGAACCCATGAAAGGTGGTGTATATGAGACATTCCACTGCCTGTGCCAAATTTCTTGGAAGAAATACTGCTCTTCTTTCACCTTGCATTCCCAAGCTGTGAGTGACTTTGTGGAATTTCCTCTCTAGCCTGTGAGTCGTTCAGCATGTTCCCCTCAGTGCCAGGCTGCTGTTCACTCTGCACAGGGGACAGGTCTACACTAGGTATTTTAGAGACTTGGAGATTAAGCGGTATGTTTAATCTCCTTGGTCTACATGTGCTTGTTCATCAGCCCAATCAGGTCTCCAGCCTGTGTTCACCTGGTAAATTGGAATTTGAAGCAAAAATATGGCTAGTGTGGTCTGTGTGGCAGTTCATCCTACAGTGTCAACATAGGACAAAAATCTACCTTTTCATCTCCTTTCCAACTGCTCTCCTTGAATCATCTGTTCTGTACCAGTTCTCGCTTTTCACTTTCTACATGCCAAATTCATATCAAGTACTGTACCCACAAAACTGGAAACATGAACATCTTTCATTTAAATGCAGCTTAAGCAGAACTTAGGTAAAGTTGCCTTGTGGATTACAACTCCCAGGATTCCTCTGACCACATAGCCACTAGGGAACTGTAAGTCTCCCAAAGTAACTTTTCTAAGCTTTGAGCATTAAACTCTTCAAATGTTATTGGACTGTAATTTCCATCAGCTCTAGCACCAAAGTTGGCACCCAGATTTTGTTTTGTTTTGGGTTGTCATTGTTTTGTTTTGTGGTAACTTGTCAGAACACTGGAAGCAATTCTAAGCATGGAATTGCATGTTGGGAGGCCAAGGAATATTAGCTGTGTGATTCACAGCTTAAGTAATGACATGGCCATCTAAAGGGATGCCTTGTAAGACTGTTAAATGATTACAAAAAAATAACTAAAAATGGAAACGCAAGATGTTGGAAATGTGATGAAAAGGTGGGGTCTTTCTTTCATATGTGGTGGACTTGTAGGATAGCAAAAAAAAATTTGGGAGGAGATACATGATGAAATCCAAACAAACTGTAATGTGAATTTTGAAATGAAACCGGAGTTTTACTTGTTAAATATGTTAGGGCAACAAAGGGAAATAAGATGTCATCAGAAGATATTATTATATTTAATAACTGTTGCAAGGTTGACATATGTGCAATATTGGAAAGAAAGGAAATAAAGTGATATAGAAGAATGGAAACTAAAAGTTCTGGATATGGTAGAGACAGAAAAACTAATATTTTCTTTGAAAAACATACCTATCCAGAACTTTGAAAGGGAATGGAGAGAACCTTTGGATTGGATAAAGATATAAAGGTATAAGAAATGAAAAAAGGAATAATGTAATTGTTCTCTTCTTTGTTAAGCAGAAGCTATGTATGTACGCAATGAAAATAAGCAGATTCAACTGGAAAATGTAAGCTTGGAAGTGGGAAGGGGGGTTATTTTTAAAATTAAACTTTCAATAAAAATATTTTTTAAAAAAGACTTAAATGCAGGGACTACTGCACCACCAGGGAAATGTTGAGGGTTGCAGTGTGAAAAAGCTATAGCAATAGTGAAAAGAATCTTGTGTCAGCATCAAGTATCCTTGAAGAAGGCAAAATCATGAAAATTGGTACTCCAAATGAGCAAATACATTATCCTTTTGCAGAAATGTGTCCTTGGTAAGCAGGCAAGTAGATGAGTATCTGCTATTACAAGAGAAAGCCAAGGTGTTTCTTCCTAGCTCTGTTCTTCAGCCAGCTCACTCTCTCTGACATTTGTCACCTTGCCTCAGGCTATCAGCACTTTTTCTCACAGTCCTGACAGCTAAAGAAGGAACTCCACCCGTCGTACTGCTTAAGGCTCCCCTGCATAATCTTGTGCTTTCTGCTTCCATGTACACCAGGCAGCATAAATCCCAACCCCTTCCTCCTCCTCACCAATCTTTTCTTGCGTTCTAGAAGGCAGGCATTGACGGTCACCACAGAAACTTGCCCTCCATTATAATTTCAGTGTGGGAGTGTTCCCGTTGAATAATGTCTGACCATTCATCACCATCAAATGTTCAATAACCATATAGAAATAATGAAGCACAGCCAGGAAATTCTTTCATAGTGCAGTATATGCCTTGTGTCATCATCCCCTCCCCTGAGCACACAGGTTTCACATGCCTCTTTTTTGGCTTGCAAAGGCATAACAATTATTTTATGGAGTCTGGAGGTAGATACTGTTCCCCTTCCTCTTCTTCCCTTTCCTTTCCCCTTCCCCCTCCTCCTCCACCATCATCCTCATCTTAAATATTATTATTATTCAAAATGGAAATAGTAATGTAAATCTCTGTGTGCATGTATCTTCAAGTAGCCTGTCAACTTATGATAACCCTATAAATTTCACAGGGTTTACTTAGAGGTGGTTTTGCCAGTTCCTTCCTTTGAAATATAGCCTACAGCATCTGCTAATCATTGGTGGTCTCTCATCCAAGTACTAACCAGAGTCAACCCTGCTTAGTTTCCAAGCCAGACATGATCTGGTTGCTTTTAAGGTATCTATACATTGTTCAAAAATAGTGAAAGGTAGGCTGCCTGAAACTGGATGCCCATGGTATTGGTTGGTATCAATGACAACTGCAGTGCTGGGCATTGCCATTCTTTCTTCATTTGTTGAAGGTCTTTACTCACATTGGGGTTGTCAGGTTTGCCTTGAACAGTGTATTGTACACTTTTGTTTTGGTTTTGTAAGGTTTGTCCTAGATGAGACCCAGCAGGGCTGAGAGCTGGGAAGAAAGTGAGAGGTTTTTTTTTTAATATATATAAGAAAGAATGCAGAATGACAGTAAAATGGTTATCAATATGATAGAAATCTGTACTTTGGAGGAATGTACTAGAGTGCTCTAGTGCAAAATTCCCAGGAGAGGAGCATTGTCATAGTTGCACCACTGAAACCCCTGTTTCAAGCAGAATTAGCAGCAAGGCCATTGTGCAATGGTCACAGTGCACATCAGTACAGGATTTTGTGAGCCCGAACGGTGTAGTGGTTTGAGCGTTGGACTACAGCTCTGGAGACTAGAATTCAATTTCATGCTCAGCCATGGAAACCCACTGGGTGATCTTGGGTGCATCAAACACTCTCAGCCCCAGAAAACACTGTGATATGATTTGAGAGTCAACATAAGTCAGAAATGACTTGAAGGCACACAACAACAAACAGCAGATTGTTGGACAGACTGCCCTTGCATGATGACAGCACAAGGAGGAGGAGACAACAACCCTCAACTTAGCCATAAGGCTCTGGTAGTCCAGTATGGAGGGCAACGGAAAGTCCTGCACTCAGCTGGAAGAATCTCCTCAACTTGTATGATGCCCTGTTGTGAAGTAGGAGCTCTTATTTCACAACAGTGCATCTTGTACAGTGCCCCATTATATGAAGGGAGTCCCTGCTGAGCAGTGGGACATCTTGTGCAGTTCTTCTGCTGTGCATCATTGCTGTCCTCTAACATGATTGTGTATTGTGTTACTGATGTACTTGCCATCATAAAGTTATGCATGATAGTCTGTGATGTGCAATCTTGGCCATTGTTAGCAAGTCCACCATGGCAGTGGTCCACTTGCATGAGGCAAAACTGTCTTTCATGTTTAGCAACCTGTTAGCCTACCCCAACATTGGCCCCTATTTGTCATGTAGCCCTCAAGCCTACTTCTCATTAAGGTGGCAAATAAATTTCTCAGCTATACCAGTTAAGACTGTGGATCACATGACAGAATGCTTTCCACTGTAAAAGCCATTTCCCCCATATGAGGTAACTAAATGCCAAGGGAGAGAGGCCTAGCTGAACTTGGTCTTCGCCCCGATCTACAAGGAGGAAACTTTTTGTTTAATTGTGTAGGAGCACATTGAATCATGTGAGCCCCTCCCTAAAGTCTAAAGCAAGACAGTCGGGCACACTTTTATTACCTCAGCAAGAATCTGAGCTTGGAAACATTGCTGCCTTACGCTGATTCAGATCAGTGGTCCATCTAGACCTGTGTTGTCAACTCTGACTGACAAGGTTTCAGGCAGGACTTTTCCCCTTGGCCCTGCCTGAAGATCCCCCTTTCCCCTTAGCTTTGTTTAGAGTTTTGCTGGTGGTTTCAATCTGAATTCTAAACATTCTCAAGCAGCAAATTTCTGCTGTGGAGGAATCATTAATTTCAGAAGAGGATCATATGTTGCTCTATTCTTGGTTTACTGCTTTGTGGAACAAGGCCTGACTCAAGATGGGGAAGGACTTGTGGGTCCACTTGATTCCAGTTGATGAAGGGCCTGCAGCAGCTGCCAGCACTGCCTTTTCCCTTATTACCTACTCACAAGCCTACCTGGCAGCACCTGCAAACACAAAGGGGATGATGTGAAACAGTCTCCAGCCTCTCCTGCACTCTTCAGGAGGAGGATGGCAGCAGCCATTCCACTTTCTTGCACTTGCACATTGGCTTAACAAGTTTCCATGGCAATGTCCCTTTAAGGGGGTGGGGTGAAACAACACCACTCCCAAGGGGCCCTTGTGTTGCTGTGGGTGCTCAGAAAAGCGTCAGTCCCACGAGCCTTTCCGAGGTGTAAGACTCTCAGTGAATGCCCCAGTACCCTGGGTGCAGGTGCCTGGAACTTCAAGCACAACAAAACAAGCTGGAAGAGGAGAGGGGAAGAAAAAGGAGACTACAGAAAATACTCATCCGTCTTCAGTTCTGGGAAATGTGGACTGTGCTGTTAGTGTCTCTGAGTTAGCCAACAGCTTTCATATGCAAAAGGTCTTCAATTTCTGTGATGCGATGCTATCAATTATACACCAGCTGGTGAAAAGGCAAGATCTGTGCCTGACTGTTATTTTGAGACTGAGAAACTGAACCATCATTTATTTGTGGAAGGATGAATGAAAAACACAGAGCAAATTCTGACAAAGAAGATGAGGCCTCATTTTGCAATGTGCTGAAATTCTTGGTTCAGTCAAAACATTGTGTTAGTAATCGTCACATTTTTTCAAGTATCAGTTACTTTGGAAACAACACCATGTATTGATTATAGATGGCTTTGTGTAGTATTTTGGCTGACTAAACTAAATAACTTGTTTCTATAATGCAATGTAATACAATTAAGCAACCTCTCAAAACCTTTATCAGATGATGCAGTCTTATTGCAAATGTTATTTTTATGCTTTTTTAAATTTTTATTTATTTAATTATTTTGAAAAGAAAACAATGCCTAGAAAAGAGGGAAGGCAGTAAAAGACACATATATATCACACCCGCCAACATTTCACAGATGAAAACTGGGACATGTGTGGCCAAGCAACATCAGAGGGTAGTCAAAATGACAAAATTTATTGAGGAGGACAAATATACAAGTTTAGAGATGCTGCAATACTTTAGTCTTGCCTAAGCTTACAGGGAAGGGCAGAATTTCCCCACCTTTTCTTCTCTCCCCCTGCTGAGTAAATTGAATGCAAACTACTTTTGCACTTTGAACTGAGTTTGCAGCAAAGTAAGCCAAAAACAAAGAGGAAAAATGGGAGGAGGATAAAGAACCTGGGACATCTTAAAAGCAGCTGGAAAAGTGGGATGATGGAAGATTAATTTGTCCCTGACAAATCAGGACTTGAAATGCTGTACCTATGAGACAAAATGAAGGCAAAAGAGCACATTGTTTCTATACATTGCATAGAAAAAAAATCTCATGAACTCCAACCCTTCCCTCCCCTCCTTCTTACTGCTTCACTTCTCGTTTTCTTGTTTGATTCCCAGTAATGTAAATTTCCAGCTGCAATCACTGGCATGAATGCTCGTTACTTTAACCTGCTTCTTACCTGTTGTATCTTTTCCCAAATGTTTGACTGCAGCCCTCTCCCAATGTGTGCCATTTCAATTACATAATGAGGGCACCTCCCTGTCAACATCTGTTGTCAGCCAAGCCTCCTTCATTTCAAGCCTTCTATTTATGTCCAATACTTACATCAGCTGAAATCTGAAACAGTTCTATGTGGGAGGTGATACTTCTTCTAATTGCTGTAAAAAGGTTGGGGTATTTTTCCCCTTTCCTTTCCTCTGAGACACAGTATGTGATCACTTATAATACAAGCTTGCTTTGCCCTCACCTTTCTTTGCACTATGCTGCACATTTGCGGTGCTGCCGCCATTGTCAGTTCTTGGATGAAATCCCTGCTGCTTTGTAGCATCATGTTTACTGAATATAATAGAAATAAGTGGAGCTGAGCAAAGTAGGGGGTAGAACTCTGGGTTAAATGGAGGTCTCGTGGTGCATTGTTCAAATAGTGCAAATGGATATAATTTATTCCAATTGCAGTTATTTTCAGTGGGATCCTAGATATGCTTATGCAGAAGTACCATTGAATCCAATTATTTCAGTGATTCTGATGTCCAAAGTAATTGGGTATAAGATCACAGCCTTAGGGGTGCACATTAAGAATATTTTCTTGATAACTGATGTGGCAAGTAGGAAGGCAAAGCAGAAGATGAAATACACGGAGTTGGCTTGTAGATTCCATTCAAAATGTTAAATGCTGCATGGAATGAAGCATTACTGCTGGCAAGAAAGGGAGATAATGGTAACTTTGTCTTTCTAAGAACACCAAGGTAGGTGTTCCCATACTATGGCGGGGTGGGGGTGGAGGATAGGCAACCAGCCCTGGGACTGCATGTGGTTCACAACCAATGTTTGTGTACCCTCTAGCTGTCCCAATTTGGCAGGGAAAGTCCCAATTAATTCTCTGTCATGCCACTTTTTAAACTGGTTTTAAATGTCCCAGTTTCTCCTCCAACTTTCCCCTTTTGTTCTCAGTTTTTAGTACAATTGCTGCAAACTAAGTTCAAAGCGCAAAAGTAGTTTGCAGTCAACTCAGCAGGTGGGAGAGGAGAGGGAAGGTAGATTCTTGGGCCCTTTTCGCACAGCGTTTTGGAAGCGAGAGGGCCCCTTGAGCGTCGCGTAAATGTGAGGAGCGGTCTGCATGATGCACTCACATTTATGCAACGCTCAAGAGCCTGATGTGAAGTGGGCACACAACTTTTCATTTTTGGCTCGAAGCTGAAAATGGTGCATGCTCACGCATCGCTTAGGGGTCTGGGGTGTACTCACCTGCTGTGCGAAGCCTCCTGAGCCGTGCCGGTTGCACTTCCTGCCCCAGTGCAGCCTCCAACTCCTAGGCGGAAGGAAGGGGTGGGTCACGGGCAGGAAGGAGCTGCAGAGCTGAAGCAGGAGGCTTGTGAGAGCATTCCTCCCAAGCCTTCTCACGTGAAAACCCCAACCCAGCAGCGTGAAAAGGTAAGGTGTGAAAAGGGCCTTGTCCTTCGCAGTAGGCTTTGGCAAAACAAACTACAACAAACTGCTGCAGCCTCTCCTAGCTTACATGTTCTTTCTCATGAATAACCTTTGCCATCTTTTCCATGTTCTGATGTGACTCTCTACATGTGTCCTAGTTTCCAGTCTCAGAAACCCTCTACAAGAGTAGTTCAGGTCTTTGAAAGAGTGTCCCTTCTCCAGAAGCCATCAAGGTAGACTGGAGAAGGAGGAGGAAAGAAGGAAAGGAAGAAACAAAACAGTATCCACTTTTGGCTCTGGCCCTGTCTACCACTGACAGATCGCCACAAAGGGAATGCTGTCCACATCATAGAAAAGATTGTCTACCTTTGGCTATGGATTAGTGGGGAAAGGCAGAATAATAGCAGAGCAAAATAATCCAGTTCTAAATAATCAGGGCAATACCTAGTCTGTGCTAGGAAATGATGGTGACAATGCTTTAAAAAACTTGCAAAGTATTGTGGGGAAGGGAGAAAAGGGTTGTTTTTTTCACCTATCACTAAGGTCCAGAGGTGTATCTAGGTTGGGGCAAGTCGGGCATGTGGCCCAGGCACCAATGCCAGGGGGTGCAAAAAAGCAGTGCTGAGAGGAGGAGAGGAGGTGCAACTTCCATGCTTGTCCTAGGCACTATGCTGGATATGCCTCTGCTAAGGTCAACATGCAACAGAAATCTTAACATTACGGTAAGAACACAGCACACAAGACCCGCAAATGCCAATTTTGAGAAGAATGATATTTTCTTATCCTCAAAATATTGTTGTCTTAGTGCTCGCAGGTAGGGATGGGCCAACCGAATCCTCGAATCTTTGGCAGGGATTCGAGATTCGGGAATCTGAATCCCTGTGCCAAAATAGCCAAACGGAATCTTTCGAATCCGCCACTCAGTTTGTTGGAGACTGGGACTCCTGAAAACTTGGGAGACCAGGACACCTGAAAACTTGGGACCAGGGCGGGATCCTGCTCCTCACGTTTCCCCACGCAACGTGGACACGGGTGATTGGCTGGCAGACCGGCATAAAGCCTCACACGCACTGGAGCCTGCCATTTCTCCCTCCTGCTGCCTGTGCCCCTAGTGCTGCCTCTCCCTGCTGCTGCCTCCCTCTGCAAGGTAATTTTGAGATAGGGATTCGGAGGTGAGGGACAGAGGAGCAAAACTGAGTTTGTGTTGGGATCTAGGAGATTGTGGGAATGTCCCAGGGGGTTCCAAAGACTGCTAAAAGGGGTTCAGGGGCTCCATGCAAGCCATGCCAGCCATACTTTCCCCTTCACCAGCTTTCTTTGGTCAATCTGGGACTAAGATTGTCATGATGCCACTTCTTTTCTTAGTTTCTGTGTCTTGAGTACATGAATACTTCAGTTAACCTGTTTTGAAGCTCCCTTTTAGAAAGTCTTTTTATGCTTCTCAACCCCTTTTCCTCTTTTTCCTCTGTCTAGCTGCAAGTTTATAAGCAGCATTGCCATTGGAAAGGTTGCAAAGGAGAGCTGGAGAAACACAGACTTTTGGTCTTGTGTTGCAGCAGCATGTCTGTGGTAAACAGACATCAATGCCAAAAAACTTGAACTGCGAAAGAATGGGATTCTAGCTGATTCTATAGGAAGAGTGTGTGTTGCCTACAACAAGCAAGGTGGACAGTAGCTGCCTCCAGTATCATTTATTGAGCATGCATTAATCTGTATTATTTTTTGATTTGAGACTGGAGGGTAGGGACTGGGGATTGTTGAGACAGGCCTAGAGATTTGACTTGAGTGTCCCTTGCAGGACTTGAGGGTAGAGAATTGACTGGACTAGAGGCGCGCGCGTGTGTGTGTGTGTGTGTGTGTTTAAGTGCTTTCTTTGTTGCAAGACTTGAGACTTGGCTCTTGAGACTGCAGGGTGCAGAACTGAGATGGGACTAGAGGCTGTTTGTTTGTTTGTTTGTGTGTTTTAAGTGCCTTCCTTGTTGCAGGACTTGAGACTTGACTGGAAGGTACAGTCTTCTTGAGATTTCAAGGAGAGTTGAACATTTCTTTGCATCGCTCCCTTGCAAAGCTCTTTCATACACAATTCTGGGGTTTGTAGTTTTACAAGGTGTCACAGTCTTCTCTGCCAAAGTGTGCTGGCGCATCATCAAACTACAAACCCCAGGATGCCGGAAGGAGCTATGCAAAGAAAAGCTAGTTTTGACCTGGATTATCTCTGTACTGTAATATGTGGTCCTGTTTACACAGGCAGGAAAAGGTGGGATTAATCCACATTTTCCTGCCTGTGTAGAAAGGGCCTTCATGTCATTTTCAATCTGGGGAGATCCTGAGGCAAAACTATGACAATTGTCCTGGCCAGATTTCCTCAGAGGGAGGTTTGCCTTTGCCTAGGCTTTTGCTAAGGCTGAGAGAGCATGTCTTGCCCAAGATTATCCTTCTTTCCCTTGCTTTTTAAACTCTTTTTAGGATTCGAAAGATTCGAGATTCGTAGATTCCCAGAACCTTCCAGGGATTCAGATCTGGAAAATTCTGGATTCGTCCCATCCCTACTCACAGCACAACAGAAGTACTACTACCATGAAGGAATCCATTTAACTCCTGAGCAAGAAGTGTAATGTCTGTACAGTGCGCAAATAGGACCATAGAAAAAGATATTTGCTTTGAGTAGCATATGTACAATAATTTCTGCTGCAAACTCAGGCAGTGGTTTGCTTTGCAGGCACAATATGTAATTCATTGTGGTGCAAAGGGACAATCAGCCTTCTGTCAAATTCAGATTCTGTAAGTAATTTGGCTCAGTCAAAAGTACTGTAAATCTGAAGCAAGCAGGTCAAAGTGGTGTCAGGCACCAACAGCACTGCTGGCATAACAGGCACTCAGTGGTTTCACGGGAGAAGTAGGACTCAAGGTGTCAGTGCCAGGAGCCTATTAATAGCACCAAGGCAGGCCTCTATTCAAGTCTCAGATTCGATCTAGTTAGTGCAGCTGTCTCTAGCAGATGATTTTATACCTGAACCTAAACCAAGACTTCCACTCAGATTTATATCTTCCCTGGTCTCCCATGTACCTAGTCCAACATGCATTCTAGGAAGAGTCCTTTTAAATTGTAAATGTGGCAACCCCACAGAAGGACAGCTGTTGTTGACTCCACTTCTTGTCTGCAGACACAGAAGTGGGTCATCCTGACCTCTCTGCATTTTGAATGGCTGCTTTGTTACCTATAGACTAATAAGATTAACGTGAGGGTTGTTGGATAAGTGAGAATAAGGCTATTGTCTGCTTCTTGGTGTGCAAGCCCCATTCCATACTCTTTCTATGTTGGGTTTCGTTTGCTTCCCCTAGTACAAGAAGATTGAGGAGTGATGATATCCCTCTGCATTGGGCTTAAACTCAGATTTATGGGATCTAACTTCTGTTATTTTACCATTTGAATTCTAACTGAACTCTATTCTGAGCTAAAATTGTGTATATACTTGTTTGCTTTGTTTAGATCCCAATCTAATTTCCACTCCTGATGCATTAAAACATTTCATTTCAAAGTATAGTTATGATGAGTTCAGTCAAAAGTTTAAATGGAGATAAATTGTAATGTGTTAATTACTGGTTTTTAAGCATGTATTTTGTATACTACAGCATCCAAGCATCGAGACAAAAAGATCTCAGTATATATTTCAAATTATAGTGTCTCCAAAATAGTCTTCAAACCAAGCTAAATATAGGCCAGAAACCATGCGTGTCCAAAGTATATGTATAACAGTTACACACTGGTGAAATCCATTTCAGCTCATTAGTATTTATCAAACCCACATAAGATAAGCCTGAGAGCTTGGAGGAAAAGCTCATCTCTGTTCAGCTCCAAACTGGTTGTGACTGTCCAGAGAACAATTTTTCCTCCAAGGTCTCACACTTATCTTATGTGGGTTTGATAAAGACTAATGAGTTGAAATAGATTTCACTACTATTTTGCAGCTGCTGGTATATAATTTGACACGCATGTTTTTTATGTTAGATTTATATTACTTTGGATTCAATATGCTCTGAAATGTACTCTGAAGTCTTTTTGTTTTGGTGTTTGGGTACCATTATCTAGCATTCCTTATCTTGGGCATTGTAGTAAGTGCTTCAGAGCTTTTAACAATTGCTGATACTCAGTGGTGTAGCTATGGGGGCGGGGAATGAAGGCATTCCTTCCCCATAAGAATTTTACATCCTCCATGAAATTTTCCTTCATCTTCAAATTTCCAACATTTAGAAATACAGTTTAGGCTTCCAAAGAAAAAGCTATGGCAGAATCATTAAAAACTTCAGCACTAGCACTCACAAACTTATTAAAACATTGTACATACACAAGAAAGGCTTTCCACGCAGGTGCCCTTTGTGTGCTGTAGGACTCATCTTTGGCACATCTAGAGCTATGTGTGAAAAATTGTTTTCAACTTTCACATGAGTGCTGACATCATACAGGCAGTCAATGCTTCATCAGAAAAAAAGCAAATTTACTAATCTTGGCTTTGGAAAGTAACATATCTGAAGGACTTTCAAGTGGATGGTTTCTCCACAAAAGTGCAGAGCAATTACAGAGCTTTAGACTTTATTAACTGTTCCGATTATTAAGAGTAGAGCAAATTGCACATTACTGCATTTGCTTTCTAGTCACTGTTATTTAGTTTACATAAACTACTTTGCAGGTGAAAAAGATTGTATTTTAAATTAATTTGGTTTTTTTGGAAGCTTCACAAAAAAACCTTCTTGTTACAATGCCATAATTAGTGACTGATGCCCAAACCCTTCTGTGTCACATTTTTTATTTCTGCTCCCTCAAGTGAAAATCATCTCACTACACCCTAGCTATTTGAGTACTTTTCTTGAGGAATTATTTCTTCTTAGCAATCAGTTATACAGTCCTCCCCCCACATTTGCAGGTTTGACTTTTGCAAATTTGATTATTCATGGGGTGCCTGCTTGCCTCCCCCCATTCTCCTCCTCCCATTCCCTGGCCTTTTGCCCAGGGGCAGGGAGGGAGGAAAATATTTGCTCCTCTGCACTGTCCCGCCCATCGCCCATGTGGGCACGCTAGCAGTGGCAGGCAGGAGAGAGCAGGGGAAAGATCTTTGCTCCCCCGCACTCTCCTGCCTGTCGCCTGCATAGGTACCCTGGTAATGGCGGGCAGGAAATGCAGGGGGGAAATCTTCGCTCCTCTGCACTCTCCTGTGTGTCATCTGCACAGGCAAACAGAAAAAAGAAGGGCTCATGGGGCGGCTGGCAGGAGAGCACGGGGGGGGGCCTTACTTATCTTTCACTCTCCTGCTTGTTGCCCATGTGGGAGCCCAAAAGAAGACAGGGCCCCGGGGCAATAGGCAGGAGACTGGAGGTGGGGAAGGATTTTCCCTCTGCACTTTTCTGCCTTTCCGCCGGGCCCTCAGCAGCAGAAAAAATGAGGGAAGGAGTGCTCACTAGGGAGGAGTTATTCATGATTTTTGCCTTTCTTGAGGGTTCTGTGCCCCTAACCCTTGTGAATGTGGAGGGCCTACTGTATTTCTAAAATTATAGTACCATTGCTAGATTTCCCCCCTTTTTTTTAAAAAAAAAAAGGAAGGTCTTTATACTATTCTGTTATCTATTTGTTTTGTTGTTGGGTTTGTGTGTGTGTGTGTACTTTAAAGTCATTTCCAACTTAGGGTGCTCCTAAGGTGAACCTATCATGAGGTTTTCTGGGGCTGAGAGTGTGTTATGTGCCCAAGGTCACCCAGTGGGTTCCCATGGCCAAGCAGAGAATCAGACCCTGGCCTCCAGGGTTGTAGTCCAACTCTCAGACCTCAATATCACACTGGCTCTTGAACTAGACTTACTTCTGGATTATTCCACCTAGTTGCCTAAGAAAGGGTGGGAGTGGTAAAGATTTGGAAACCTGTTGTTTCAATCCATCAAAATGTGGGAGTCTACATCTATGGTCCATAAACCAAAGATTTCTGCTTGTTACTTAATATCTTTCCCACCTCACTATTAACATGTCAAAGAAATAGTGTTTCACAAAAATAAGAGAGTGGGTTGAAACCATACATTCAGTTAGCCTACAGTTTAATTTAAACTGTATTCCCTGCACTGAAAATGTGCAGAACCTTCAGTCAGCAGGTTAATTCAGGCCTTCAGCCAAGTTTTTCTCACTGTATGTTCTCACTTCCACCTGACTGACTGCTTGGATATCTTCAAGACTCCCTCTGGGGACTGACAAATCCGCGGTGGTCCTGATTTGCAACTGGATACCATCAGCAGTGTATATGGTAAAAGACTGCTCAGGTTCATGTGTAAACTGCTAATTATCCTTTCCAGAAGAGATTAAAGGCTCATTAGGATTGTTTCATAATGAAGTGAAGCTAATCAGATGCTTAGCTACTCCTAAGCAGTTTGAGCTGTTCAGATACTCAGCTACTTCAGTTTTCAATACTTAGGCACCTGCAATAAAAACATTACAGCACAGGGGTAGTTGGTCTGAGATTTGGGAGTATTGAAGCTACTCCTTGTGTAATAACCTGGGTAATTCAGAGATCACTGTGGCTGCTAGGAAACTGTATACAAGAAATAAATGTTGTTGGTTTTATTTCTTGTAAGTGCAGTTCCAGACCATTCCCAGTGACTAACTTAAGTTCCAATTATTTCAATGGGTCTCTTTTAAGCATGACTAAATCTGAATCTAAATTCATGCATTTTTCTCTGTCTTCTTTTTTTTCTTTTTGCCTGAAAATTTATTCCATAACGGAAAATGAATTCTATAAATAGCTTGTGGTCTGTTTAGAATTTATAGATTCTTTTTCAGCCCACTTCAATCTGTTTTGTTACAAATGGTAAGAAATTCAGAACTATTTTCATCAGCTAACTGGCATACATTTCTATTTCTGGGTGTTACCTGAGGTCAGAGGCAAAAACCATGTGTAATGATAAATGTTCTGAAATTTCAAACCTGGATGAGTAGAAGGTAGATCAGTACTAGTAAATCTCTGATTGATTTGCAGTAGATCAGCAGGAAATGTTTGGTTCCTAATAATTTTAATAATAGCGACAATAATTTCAGTGCTTTTCCACCCTAGCATGCTGAAATCAAGGATGCTTAAGGAAAACAATAGTGTGTGAATAGATTTTTGTGGACAAACTGTGGTAATGAACTCCTGGGCTAAGGATATGCTCAGAGACACTTTAAAAAAATTTTTTTTCTGCTTTTCTGTACTACTGAGCAGTTGTCCCTAGTGGTTGGTGCACCTTAGAGTTCTAGTGAAAAGCAAAGTGGATCCTTTAAGCTTGAAGTCTTTCCAGACATGGTTTAAAAGACCTGACAGAATCACACGTGTAAGAGATTCATAGATACTGGATCCCATACCCTCCAAGTGTCCTGATTTGGCAGGACAATCTTCTGTCCCATTTTTCTGTTGTTCTTAAAATGTCCCAGTTTCTTTCTCTCTTCCCACTATCTACTTTTGCGCTTGGATTATTTCTATTTGTGCAAATTCTTAGTGTAAAAGTAGTTTGTACTAAGTTAACACAGTAGGAGAGGAGAGGACTGAATTTTGCCCTTCCCAGTAGGCTCAGGCAAAAGTAAACTGCTGCTGTGTCTCCAAGCTTGATTAATAACTTTTAGCCATACTCTGCTGTCACTTGGTCACACATGTTTCAGGCCATTTCCCCCCAGCCCCTCCCAAAAGTGCAAACCCCAGGATTCCATAGGATGCTGAAAGTGGAATAATTGCACTATAAGAGTGTAGTGCGGAAATGGCCTCAGTTTTCGATCTGTGAAATATTGGAGGGTATGGGATCCCTTATGTCATTCATACTGTGCAAATTTTCTAGATTTCCATCCTAGATCTTAATCATTAAATAATAAAGAATTTTTTATGCACTATTTTCAGTTGGCTAAAAATAAAGGCAATGATGATTCATGCTGTTATCATTATTCCCATTAGGAAGGCACCTATTGTCATACAGAACAGTGTGCAGAGACCTGCTTTTGTCAAATAAGGGACCAATGCATGCTTACCATTGCTCCAGAACATTAGGATCATCAGGCACCAAGGACTACTCTCCATTTGAAGCCTTCTTGAACAGCAGGTTACTAAGATATAATGACATTGGAACAAATGCATCTGCACGCCATGAATCAATCAGATTTCCAATGTTGACTTAATAATGACATATAGCATTAATGGACTTCACCATTTGTTTTCGAGTATTTTATTTTAATTGCCCACTAAAAAAGTAAAGTTTAAAAGGATGCCATATCGGAGAAGTAAAAATAATAAGGGAACGTTGTGTTCCATCTAGACACTTCGGGACCCTAAGAAGCTAATGAGATATATCTCATGGAGTTTAATAACCTGCTTCTGACAGAGGCAGCTTCAGTGGAAGCTGCACAATCAGTTGGTAGAAGTAAGGTAGTTTGCACCTATGTACATAATCCCAGTTCCTAATTGTTACAAGATAGGCAGTGTAGGGTAGAGGTTTAAGAGTTGGACTAAGACTCCAAAAGACCAAGGTTAAATCCCTACCCAGCCATGAAAACCCATTGGGTGACCGTGGGCGAGTCATAGACCATTTCCATACTACACTGCTGTAGTGCTATTATTCCACTTTCAACATCCCATGGAATCCTGGGGTTTGCAGTTTAGGGAGGGGCATTTACAATTCTCAGCCATAGAGCTCTTTGGCTTCAGTAAACTACAAACCCAGGATTCCATAGGATATTGAAAGTGGAATAATAGTACTGTAACAGTCTAGTGCGGAAGTGGTCTAAGAATCAGTAACACTTGCAAAACTGCATATTCTCCAGCAGTCTACGCACAGATCAGAACCACCAGCTACTTACTGCTGATTTAAATAATTGACCTTTCTGGATTCAGGTTATCTTGCACTTCCTTTGCTTTCCCATAGATTTTTTTCTTCATTGTTACAGCATCCTCCTTATTGTACCTGTTTTCAATTGTCTTCCTGTTTTCTCCTGAGGTGCATTGTAAATATTTTGGGCATTTTTTCTTCTCATTAGTTGAAGAATTGTTGTGTGTCTTCAAGACATCTCCAACTTATGGTGACCCTAAAGTGAAGCTATCATGAGATTTCCCTGGCAAGATTTGATTAGAAGATATTTGCCTTTGTCTTCCTCTGAGGCTGAGAGAGTGTGACTTGCCCATGCTCACTCAGTATGTTTTCATGGCCAAGCGGGCATTTGATCCTTAGCCTCCCAGAGTCCTAGTCCAACAATCAAGCAATACACCAGACTGGCTCTTAGCCACAGAATACTGTCATGAATTCAGCTATCTTAATTATTGTAAATTGGCCTATCACAGCAGTTTTGTCCAAAGTTGCCAGGTCAGAAGCTTTAAAAAAAAAAGTTTGTGAATGTTGTCATTAGCTCCAGCTTTCTGTATACGCTGCCCATCAAAGTTGCAGGCTTTGACAAAGAGATACTCAGCAGCTCATTGTAATCAGTTCTAATATGAACCTGGGAGCAGAAAGCTGAGAGTTTCACCTGGAGTTTGCTAAATCTGGCCAGGGGAAAGGGTACCTGCAATAAGTTGTACTTTGAGTATGATGCAGAAGCAGCAGCTATGCTACCTTTCTTAAGAGTCTATTAGTTTCTCTAGATTGGTGTGAAGAAGTATCAGTTCTTGTGGTTGTTGGAAAATCTCAGCATTCTCTCCCCCCTACATCTTGTTGTTAGAACAAGTGGGCAATAGCCAGATAGGGCTCCCTTTTCCCTTGCATGCCAGATCTCCTCCATTTGCCTTTTCTGTCTTTTATTGCATGATCATAAATACCTTTGGTTCTCAGGTGATCAGATCATGTGACCCAGGACTGTGCTTGGGTCATTGGTCTTATAAAAGCTTAGACCCCTCTCTCTGATCTCTCTTTGTTCTTATGGCTGCTCTTCTCTGAACTTTTCGTATGCTTCGAGTCTCCATTGAGAAGGATGGTGAGTTAAGACCGAAGATTCTCCTATTCACTAGTTAGACAGGTAGCAGGCTCTCAATACAGATGTAAATGAAGAAGCCATCACTAAAGTATACTAAGTCTTTTATCCAAAACTACCTGTGTTTGTGTTTATTACATCAGCCAGTCTGAAGTCACAAGTCATTAGACAAGCTTTTAAACATTTCTCTGTGTAACTCTGCTAAATGAAGGCTGAATCCTAACAGTTTTAGTCTCATTTCCTACAGTGGTATAGGTCCTTCAGTTTTGCTGGGCTTGATTGGTTGTTCTTGCTTCTGCATTTACTCATTCCATTCTTTTGAGGGGTGTGCGTTGTCTGTAACTATTTCTTGAACTTGGACTAGGGCTCTGCATAAGTGTTTAAAAAAAAACACAACAGGACATGATGTGTTGAAACTGTCCTGTGATTTGAAGGGCAAATTTTCTGTTTTCTGATTATTTTTGTAAAGAATTATAGTGCAAAAGACCCATTTCACTGATGCACTATACCACTATAATTAAAAATAGATAGATAGATAGACAGACAGACAGACAGACAGACAGGAGGAGATGAGGAAGAAACTTATTTTTCGGATATACTTGAAGTTAAAAAGTAACACATTCAAGGGAGGGAACAAAATGCTGCAGATGGTGCCAAAAATAGCTATATATAAAATGTCTAGTAATTACAGCAGCAAATACTGCAACCTCCTGATTTATTTGCCCCATCTGGAGTAACACTATTTATTCTGCTGCATTTTGCTTCTGTATTTACTGGCACAATTATATTGCATAAGCTCCTAAGCTTCTAGTGTTCTCATCCAAAGGACACAAAATGGCATTTCTCCTCAATTTCACTCTGCTCAGGAATGAGGAACACATAACAATATATTCATCTAGAATCACAGAATATGAAAGGCTATTCTGTAAGAACCAGAGAGTTACATCTTTAATAAATGTGTATGAGGCTAGGGAAAGGCTGAAGGGAAAGGTTTGTCCCCATAGGTCTGGATTCATCAGTTCTGCAGTCATTTCACATTGGCTGCATATGAGCTAAAAGAAACAGTCTGTGCAAAAGAGAATGGACAATTTGCTATCTGCTGAAGTGTGCCATCCTTAGCGTGGCATTCTCTGGTCAAAGTAAAGGCAAAGGCTCAATACGAAGCGTTAAGGGCATCAGCACTGTCAATCAGAGTGTACAGACAGGAGGGTGTGGTTTTGTCTCTGTCATCTCCAGTTGCCAAACAAATGGATAAAGGACCAGCCAGCTTCAATTTAGAGTGAAATGAAAGAGAACTTTCAGTTTTTGAAAGAGGCCTATGCAAACATATCCTTTGTAAGCTAGATAGTGACAACTATCTGTGTAACTTATACAACAGGGATAACCAGCGCATGGTCCATGGGCTACGTAGGCCCTCTGCCCATTTACAGCCTCCCACTACCACCACCCCTCCCCAATCAGCAGCACTTAAAAGGGGAAGTTCCAAAGATGAAACATGTTCCTGGAAAGGAGTGTTTGGTCTCCTCCAGAGCTGACTGCATGATCTTCCTTCCTCAAACAGGTGCTTTTTCTAGGAGATCGAAAAATTAGAAATAAACTTCTCTCTGAAAAACAAATCCCCAATGCTATTTTTGCAGGGATGCAAGTCCATAGTCCTCAGCATCTAAACCAGTGGTTCTCAACCTGTGGGTCCCCAGATGTTTGTGGACTTCAGCTCCCAGAAGCCCCAGCCACTATGGTCAATGCTCAGGGCTTCTGGGAGCTGAAGTCCAAAAACATCTGGGGACCCACAGGTTGAGAACCGCTGATCTAAACTGACCCCCAGATTCTTCCAAGTGGACCACCCCTGCTGTGGCTGTAACCAAAACATTTATTTGAACAGAGTCAGTAGGCTCCCCTAGAGTGGTCTAAGCAATATAGCAAGCAATATAACACTTGGGTTTTGTCCATTGTTGTTGCCTGTGTATCTACTCGTTCCATTCTTTGAAGTCCGTGATTTGAAGTGCAAATTTTCTCCTCTCTGAATTTATTTATTTATCTATTTATTTATTGGGTATGCTAAAGTTATTACCTCTGACAATGTCACTTTGTCTTGGAATTAAAAAGAAATCCATTTGAAAATGGGATTAAAATGTTACAGCTGCTGCTTGGAATTGCTGGAAAATAGTCAGTGACAACAGAAACCTTGTTTCAATGTTTTAACACTCTCTGAGATCTACAGAAACAACTATTGCAACTGCCCAACACATTGGCCTTGTCTTGAGGAGTCTAGCGTTTTCCTCAATGAGAACTGAAGAATCTGAGGATTTCTGTGTTGCCTTTCAGTCTCAGACAGAGGTATCAAGTCACAGATTCATAAACGGTAACAGGGGCTCCCAAATCATGTGGGATAGTTTGGGAAACACCCGCTCAGTCAGCTCTGCCTGTGAAGTCTCTGCATGGATGAAAACACATGGCTGTGTCAAAATGATGCTGTTTATCACAGGGCACAGATGACCAGGCAGAGATCCACCACACTGGAACACCTGCTTCTCTTTGGCAGTCAGCCCACTCACAGGCTAAACAAGAAGCAGAAATCTAGGCAGCAACAAAAATGAACTTTGGCTGAAAAGTGAAACTTTCTGATGTTGTAAGAACTAAGTCAAACAACTTCCTGAAGGCAACCTTTTTGGGTTATTGCTTCCAAAGAAATCATGCAATTGAGGTGTGCACAGTTATATGCTACATGAGGGCTTCTGATAAACCCTATATATAAAATCAAAATTGCAGTGTGAACAAACAGATTAGTAGAGTAAAATAATGATAAAGATATTTGGTTTGATAAGGAACAAATTAAATGTTTACATAGCATTAGCTTTGATACATATTATGGATAAGAATGCATTGAAATACACCAAGATTCATGAACAAAGTCTAGCCTACTTCTTGCTAAGACCTCTTTTTCCTGTTAGAGGCTCTGTGATAATTAACTTTTTTATCACAGGCAGAAATGCAATAGGTGTAGCTTTCCCAGTGTGCAGATGTAGCACTGAAAAACCCATAGCAATTGAAATGCTGTCATTTAGTTGTTAATGATGGGAAAAGAAAACTGGCAGTGATGTTGCTCATAAAGCATATGAAAGCAGCATCTGAAGTATGTGAAACTGGTGGCAGTGATAACTAAGATTCACATCTAGCCCAGTTATCCAGTGAATAGAGGTAAAACTGAATTAATCATTAGCCTAAAGACACAACAAAGCATGTTAGGAATTGCATTCTCAGGTGCCTGCTTATGGATAGTGAGTATTGTATGTCTTTTAAGCACTGTGGGCTCCTTTAAAATTTATCCAGTCCGATTCATGGCATATTCACTTATCTCCTACCTATGATCACTTAGTATGTGAAGTACTAGTTCCTTGCAGTGTGTACCAATTTCTGATGAACATTTAATTTGTGCTTCATAATACATATTCAAAGAGAGTTAGAGGATACTTGTGACTCTTGCATCAAATTGCCAAGATACTGCTATGGTCTTAGTAATGAGAAGCTGCTAATACTAGACATTAACTTTCTTATTTTAATGTATTTGTTGATGCAAGTGATCCAAATCTTTTTTTCCTCCTTCAGTTTCTCCTACTGTTCTGCTACCATCAAGAGAAAGTGGGAAAAGGGAAATACTTAGAAAAATCTTTGGGTATTTTATTAAATTACCCAAAGGGACATACCAGCTTGATCACAAAGTGCCTACAGTGGAAATATTCTGCTAAACTAAGATTTATAAATTAAACATCAAATATGATAAATTGGAACACAGGGAATATGTTCCTTTTGATACTTATAAAGATAAGTTGTTAAAGCATAACTACTGCAAAAGAAATCAAATGTCCATTTTCCGTGGGATTTATAGCAATCTGTATATACACATTTGCAGACAAAATTGCCAGCAGTTCTTGTCTTGTCTTGTCCATTTACACAGCATTTTTACTTGTCAGGAGATTAATCTTCCAAAGCTTTGTTGTTGTTAATTGCCATAAAATCAACTTTGACTTATGATAACTCTATGAATGAGAAACCGCCCTGGTTCCTCTTATCAATAGCCTTGCTCAGGTCTTGCAGATTCAGAGCTGTGGCTTCCTTGACTGCAGTACAAGTGAATAGATTCTGTGTTCTCATTGACCTATTGCCTCCTACTTTACCAAGCATTACTACTTTTTCTAATGAGTCGTGTCATGTAATTGTATGATATGTCCAAATACAGTAGTGCCACTCTGGTCATTTTGTCTTCTAGGGGAAGTTCAGGCTTGATTTTCACTAAGACCCATTTATTGACATTTTGGAAGCCCATGGTATTCAGCACTCTCCTCTACCACCACATTCCAAATGAGTTGATTCTTTTCCTGTCAGTTTTCTTCACCGCCCAGCTTTTACTACCATACGTAGAAAGTGGAAATACAGTAGCATTGGGTGATCCTGACTTTGGTATTCAGTTATGTATCTTTACACTTGAGGATCTAGTTCCTTCATAGCTGCTTTTCCAGGTCCTAGCCCATGTCCACACTAGATAGTTATAGTGCTATTATTCTAGTTTCAACATCCCTAAACTGCAAACCCCAGGATTCTACAGGCTGTTGAAAGTGGAATAATAGCACTATAACAGCATAGTGCAGAAATGGCCCTAGTCTTCTGATTCCTTGACTACATTCTTAGGGTTCATGATACAATCTGGAAAGCAATGAGAGGTGAAGGGTGTTTTTGGTAGCTCCTGGCATTTTGCGAGGTAAACAAAACTAAAAGGGAAATATGCAAAGCTACGCTCGTATACTTTAACTTAATGATCCGGGGGAAAAATCATCTTCCTCTTTTGAACTGAGAAGCACTAACATGAGTCAGTTTTCCTAGCTCATCTGTAAACTTACAGCCAAACATCAGAACTATTATTTTGTTGACTTGATTGTAATAGGTTTTTTAAAAAGGTGTTAAATAATAACCAAAGTGTGGAATGGTATGGAGTATCTATCTAGTGTATCAGAAGCTTTTAGGAGCCTTTTTTCCTTCTTTTTTAAAAAACTCTATGGCTTGTTAAGATGCCTATTCCCAAAATATGATTATTTACTTTGGAGTTCTTTATATTGAGTTATGTTGCATAGGGTTGACTGCAAGTTTAATTAGTACAAAACAGCCTGTTGGGGACTTACATATGCATATAAACTCCATAGTTATGACCCAGTAAATCCCATCCTGATCTCCCCAGTCTGCACTTACCAAGAACAGGTGCTGTGATCGATTAGGAGCTATTCCCCTGTTGACTGAGAAGCAGCTGATAGTCCCAACCCCCCATGAGTGATCTCCAGCACAATAGGCAGAAGTAGAACCACTGTCATTATTCTTGCTGACACCAGAGATCCTTGTAAGGGGGGGCGGGTGAGATGATCAGCCAGTTGCTTCCCTGCCAACAAGGGAATATAACCCTCCCACTCACAGCAACTGCTTCCTGGTAAGTGCAGATTGTAAGATTGTCACATTCCTTATGTATTTCCTAAACACCCCCTATGTAGTCCCTAAACTAGGGACTACATAGGAATCACGAATAAGAAACAGTCACAAGTGCGTAACTCTAGCATATGTATTCATAACTGCCCAACAGGATTCCAAACCCCGTTCTTCTGTCACATTGTAAATCAAGGTATTTTATGGTACCACCCCTTTTTCCTGGGCCTCGTGGAGCACTCGCACAAGACATTTTGCTGCATGTGTTGGAATAGCAAATGGAATCTCTCCTCAGTGGCGGAGCTTGGAGTGCATGGAGGGGGGCAGGAGGGGGTGGGGCTACAGCATGGGGGCATGACCACAGTGTGTGGGGGCATGGCCACAGTGCGCGGGGGCATGGCCGTGGTGTGGGGAGTGTGGCTATGAGTCAGAACGCCCCAAAAACATTGCTGCCGGAGGCCAACTGCCCCCATGGCCCCCCTGTCCCTACGCGACTGCCTCTCACCCTACCAAACCAAACCAAGATGCATAATATCCAAAACTAGCAAACTTATTTGGGCTCAAGAAATCCTTTAAGTGCCTCTTTCGTCCTAGCAGTAAAAACACAACTGATAAATAGCTTGAGCAAAAGCTTTTTTGGGGGGGCCCTCAATCTGTTACTTGGGAGAACAACTTCACTCCAGTGATGTAGACACAAGTCAACTGACTTGGACTCAAGTCACTTCAATGACTCAACTTGGACTCAACTCAACAATAAATAACACTCTGACTCAACTTGTGACTTGTATATCTTTAGTGCCTGACTTGCTGCCCTTGATTCAGTTATGTAACCCATTCATTCAGATACCTCATGACTTTGAACAATGCTTCCATCTCCTTTTGCCTATTGGTCATCTCACAATCTCTCTCAATCCCAAGCATAGGCACATTTCTTGGAGGAGAACTGCAAACATGTTAGGCTTGAGGTGGGGTTGAAGTCTCCTTGGCAGCCTGTCCCTCCCAGCAGTGGAGCTTGGAGGGGGGACAGGGCTATGGCATGGGGGCATGGCCATGGCCATGGTACATGGGGACATGGCAGCAGTGTGTGGGTGCATGGCCATGGCACACGGAGGTGTGGCCACAAGCCAGGATGCCCCAAAAACATTGCTGCCAGGGGTGAACCAACCCCATCACCCCCCCATCTCTACATGACTAGTCCCTCCTGGATATTGGAGGAGCCTTCTAAAACTTTTCCTAGGAGCAGAAGGTAAGACTTGCTCCGGAGTTCAGGGTGTGCTTCTCAGAGGGAAACAGCAAATGTGTTAGGCAACAGGCTTGAGGAGGAAGGATTCTTCCTTCTAAAGCCTTTGAAGCTTCAGTAATGGCAAGTAAGAAGGATCCTATTCCCCACTTCAGAAACTACAGACTCTTTTATGGCCACTGACACAAAAGCCCCCTCGCTTGAGAAATGGGGAGTAAGATGGATCCTATTCCCCACTTCTGAAGCTGCAGACCCTTGTAAGTCCATTGACCCCCCCATACACCCCACCACCATCACCACTTTTTTTCTGTTAAAGTTGCCTCCCACACTTGAGACTTTGATTTGAGACTTGACATGACAGTATCTTGCAAAGACTTGAGACTTGGAGTAAAAGACTGAAATACATCACTGCTTCACTCTACCTAATGACAGAACAAGCCCTGCCCACACTGCATACATTCATCTTCTTGGATTGTGACTTTAATTTTCTAGAACAGTGTTGGGAAATTTTGAACCAGATATTTTGGACTACCAGAAACCCTAACCAGCATGGCTGCTGGTAAACCAGCATGGCTGCTGGTAAAGGATGGTGAGAGTTATAGTCTCTATATCATCTCTATATAAAGCACTAGAAGAGCAAAAATTTTCACACCACTGGTTTAGAATAATACGATAGAGAAAAAAAGTCACATGTAATTACTGTACCCCAAATCTTTGTGCTAGTTCTTATTGTACAATATTCTTTTATACATGTTAACAATCTGAACAATCTTTGGGTATACATTCATGTGCACAGGAGTGGTATGTGAACTAGCAGTCATTAATATATTTGCGAACAAGTTCTGTAAAAACAGTGGCACTTACTAAACTTCTGTTAGCATACAACCAAATGATGGTGTAATGGGGAAGGGGTCATGTGGGGAACCTCAGAGGGTTGAACTGGTAGTCCTAGAGGGCTGAATTGGGAAGCTTAGAGGCCCTTAGGCCCTTTCCGCATTTGGAGGGGGAAACGGGGAAAACACGCTAAAATGGAGCTTACCGGCAGCCGGGTAAGTCCGTCACCATGCAGAGCAGCGTGAGTTCGCTGTTCCGCAGTCCTCCAGCGTCCAAAATGGCGGCTTCGGCATCCAAAATGGCGGTTTCCGGCTGGCGGAGGCTCTCCACCAACCGGAGAAGCTCGCCAGCCTAAAGCCCGCCCCTGGCAGATCTGCAGGCACGCACTAGTGCGCTCTTGCAAATCTGCACTGGAGCACGGCGACAGAGCTGCACGGGGCTGCGCGCTCTGTGCTTTTTAAAAACCTCTGAAAAGAAGTTTTTAAAAAACATGCCACACCACCAGTTCCGGTTGCTTCAGAGCAGATTGAGGTGCGGAACTACGAAAAGTAGTCCGCCCCAATCCACTCCACGGTGCAGACGACCTGTGTCAGAAGTCGCCCTGCACCGTTTTAATACCCCGGTGCGGAAAGGGCATTAGATTCCTCACCCCTTGCTTTTCTGTGTGACATTACATGTAAAATCAGTTAGAATCAACTGTCACATTTAGCCTAGAGGAGGCTCCTCAGATGAGGAAAGAGAAGATAAGAGGCTCCAGTCAAAACCAATGGAGGCTGGATAGTCTTAAGAAACTCTCGAATCCTGAACTTAGAGGGGGAGCATCTTTATTTTGGTTGGCATGCCTACCTATGGTATGGCAAATCGACCATTGATAGGGAATTTAGGGATCATTTTCTCAGGAAGGCCTTGATCACAATTTGGTTGAAATATAAAAGGAAATTATATCTGCGAATACTATTATGGGTTTCACCCCATGAAGCTTTTCATCGAAGGGAAATTCCGAAACCAGGTTATTGGCTTGCATATAAAGACATTGTGAGGGTACACGGGGATAATTTTGAATTTAGATCTAAGGAGGACCTTTTCCAACAAGGTTCGCAATCGCACTGGTTGCTGTTTATGCAATTGTGTGAGAGGTTCAAAAAAGACAGAGAGCTGGAGGGCTTTGAAAAGAGAGAGCGAGAATTTGATGTAATATTAAAACCTGGGAATAAACATAGAGGAAGCATTATTTATAATATCTTACTGGCGCTAGAAACTGAAACTGAGACTGTTAAGCAAACGATGGTAAAATGGGCTAAAAATTTGGGGGAAGAAATTACTGTGGAAGAATGGGAGAATTCCTGGATAACCACTTGGGAAATAGTTAAACCGGCTAGCTTAAGAGAGAATTATTGTAAAAAGCTCCATAGATGGTACTTAACTCCTGTTTGGTTAGCAAAGGTACAAAAGAACCAGAGTGATGCTTGTTGGAAATGTGCTCGGAATGGTAGTTTCTTTCATATGTGGTGGCAATGCGAAGCAGTTAAGATGTTTTGGGAAGGAGTCCATATTAAAATTCAGGAGGTATTAAAAATTAAATTTCCATTATCCCCTAAGTTATATTTGTTAAATATGATAAAAAAAATTCAAATTGATAAACGTAAAAAGAAAATAGTTCTCTTTATGATCTCGGCAGCTAGGTTATGTTATGCTCAGTTATGGAAGGAACCAAAATCTCCAAGATTAGAAGATTGGCTGATTAAATTATATGACATGGCAGAGGCGGATATTATTATGGAATCTTTGGAGGGTAAGGGGAAAGGAGAAGCCATTGAGGGATGGAAAATGGTTTTGCCAATTTGGGTTGATATATCGGGGGAAAAGGCGGTATCTTTTATTGGATAATTAAGAAATATCATTTCCCTTTTCTTGTAGGAGACTGGACGAGTTTGACTCGAGGTTGGAAAGGGCAGAAATATCAACGATAAACCAGGGTGTTAGTAGCTAAAAAGTGAGATCTTTTTTGAAGCAGACGATTTATTTTGATTTTCTTCTTCAACAGTTGTTAACAATATATATTTATTATTGATTTATATATTAGTTATATATAAGTTTATATATATTAGTCATATATAAGTTATATATAAGTCACAGTTATAAGTTATAGGCAGTGACTGTGTGGATAATTCTCTTTAGATGTTTTGGATTTAAGTATTTCAGTTATCTATCACTTTTAGGAGAATTCAGAAGGAAGTAACAGATAAGGTAGCATATGAGTTTCAGCAATGTGGGTGGGGTGGGGGGGTTAATGGGGATATATGTGTTTGTTTGATGTCGGTTTGAAAAGTATTGTGTTGTATTAAATTGTTGGCATATAATGGATTTGCCTAGTTTTATATAGGGAAGAGTTGGGTTAGTTGGGTTTTCCCCTTAGTATGTGAATGTATGTCTATTTGTATTGTCTGCTTTGTTTATTTGTACTGCACACTTGGGTGTTTACATGTATGTTACGATGTTTGTATATAATTTGTGTTTTATGTTTACTTTATCAATACAAATATTTAAAAATTTAAAAAAAAACCCAAAGGAGGCTGGCATCTTTATCTTTTTGGAACTATTTGAAGCACAACCTGAAGATCAAGAGTCAAAGCCTAAACTGCTTCACTCCTCTGAACATCATAGAGTAAAATGTCAGCTGCTCAAAAACAAGTCATGCCAGACTAATCATCTCTTTTTATGATGGAGTTACAAGCTTGATAGATGAAGGAAATGCTGTGGATGTAGCATATCTTGATTTCAGTAAGGCCTTTGACAAAGTTCCCCATGACATTCTTGCAAAGAAACTAGTAAAATACGGCTGGATTTTAGGTGTTAGGTGGATTTGTAATTGGTTGACTGACCAAACCAAAGGGTACTCACCAATGGCTGTTTATCATCCTGGAGAGGAATGACTAGTGGGGTGCCACATGGTTCTGTCCTGGCCCCAGTGGTATTTAATATCTTTATTAATGACTTGGATGAAAAAATAGAGAGCATGCTGATCAAATTTGCAGATCATACCAAATTGGCAGAGCTTGCTAATACTCCAGAGGATAGGATCAAAATTCAAAAGGACCTTGACAGGTTGGAGAGCTAGGCCAAAGCTAACAAAATGAGTTTCAACAGAGAGAAATACAAGGTACTACACTTAGGCAGAAAAAATGGAATGCAGAAATATAGGATGGGGGACATGTGGCTGGATAACAGTATGTGTGAACTAGATCTAGGAGTCTTGGTGGATCACAAGTTGAATATGAGTCAGCAGTGTGATGTGGCAGCCAAGAAAGCCAACGTGATTCTTGATTGTATCAAAAGGAGTATGTCTAGATCAGTGGTTCTCAACCTTCCTAATGCCACGACCCTTTAATACAGTTCCTCATGTTGTGGTGACCCCCAACCATAAAATTATTTATTTATTATTTACAATGCCTTCCCTCCCCGGCAAAGGCCGCTCCACCAGCCAGGAACGGGGGGCGGACAGGGAGGGAAAGAGGAGCCGTGCGTCTCCCCTGGGAAAAACTCCAAGAACCCCCCTGGGCTCTGCTTCTGCTTCGCTCTCATTTCCGCTGGGGGGGCAGTGTGGGAAAAGTTTCCAGAGTGTCGACCCTGGCCAGGGGGGAGGAATCCCAGCACCTTTGTCTTTTGCCCTGGGCGCAGCTTGCTCCCCCGGAAAAGCGCCGCCTTGCGGCCCCCCGGCCCTTCTGCAGCGCCCCCCTCCATGGCGAGTGAGTCAGGGGCCGTGGCAAGCAGGGGGGCCTTCCCCCCATGCTACTGCCGCCCCCCCAAGCTGGCCCATCAGACGGGAGGTTCTCCTGGTAGCAGAGAAGGGGAGCGATTTCAGTCCCTTCTGAACAGGGAGCAGGAGGACATGAGCACATGGCTCGCACTTGCGCACCACCACTCCTGGACCTTTCCGCACGTTACCTTATCGTGGAGGTGGGGGGTGCCGTTTGCGCAAGCAGGGTCTTGCGCGAGGCTCTCTCTTCACTGCTTCTTCGTCCCACAGCTGGCTTCCTGGTCGTGTGACAGCCCCGCCCCTTCCTCCCCCAGCGCAGCCTACAGCTCCCAGGCTGCACTGCGGAAGGAAGGGGCGGGGCAGTCACACGACCAGGAAGCCAGCTGCAGAACGAAGGAGCAGCAAAGAGAGGGCACCCCCCACCTCCGCGATAAGATAACGTGCGGAAAAGGCCCAGGAGTGGTGGTGCGCAAGCGCGAGCCACGTGCTCGTGTCCTCCTGCCCCCTTTGGCGGGAGCGCGTGCAGCCACATGCACTCCCACCAAAGGGGGCAGGAGGACGTGAGCACATGGCTTGTGCTTGCGCACCACCACTGAGGAGGGAATGGAGTCTAAGACCATCGGAAATACGTATTTTCCGATGGTCTTAGGCGACCCCCGTGAAAGGGTCATTCAACCCCCAAAGGGGTCACGACCCACAGGTTGAGAACTGCTGATCTAGATCAAGAGAAGTAATGGGACCACCCTATTCTGCTTTGGTTAGACCTCATCTGGAATACTGTGTCCAGTTCTGGGCACCTCCTTTCAAGAAGGGTATTGACAAGCTGGAACATGTCCAGAGGAGGGCGACCAAAATGGTGAAGGCTCTGAAAGCCATCCGCTATGAGGAGCAGCTTAGGGAGCTGGGGATGTTTAGTCTGCAGAAGAGAAGGCAAGAGGGGACATGATAGCCATGTTTAAATATTTGAAGGGATGTCATGTCAATGAGGAAGCGGGCTTATTTTCCTCTGCTCCAGAGACTAGGACCAGGAGCAATGGATTCAAGCTACAGGAAAAGAGATTCCACTTAATCCTCAGGAAGAACTTCCTGATGGTCAGAGCAGTCCGGCAATGTAATATGCTGCCTTGGAGTATGGTGGAGTCTCCTTCTTTGGAGGTTTTTAAGCAGAGGCTGGATGGCCATCTGTTGGGAATGCTTTGATGTGGGTTCCTGCATGGCAGGGGTTGGACTGGATGGCCCCTGGGGTCTTTTCCAACTCTATGATTCTACAATTCTGTGAAAATGAACACTTTAAGGCAGCTAGCTGAAGATTAGCATGGACAAGGCCATTCCTGCCTCTGTGACTTTGATGAGCCTTGTGCTATTGTTTTCTGGGCTTTGGCAGACTTTTGGATCATCCTCTGGTTACTCCCTGACTGGCACTGAACCCTCTCCAGAGTCTCCAGATTCCATTAGATTCCAAATTGCCTACACCATGTTTCTGCTCTTGTTGACTCTCTGGGTATGGCCCTGGCCTGGGTTGGTTACTCTTGTGACTGTTCTCTTGGACTGTATATGCACTCACTTGGAAATTTCTTCCATTAAGCAAAACTCCACAAGCTAAAACTAACAATGTGGTTCCAGGCATGCTTACTCCATGAGGTTTACTTTTAGGAAAAATATACCTTGGATTGTAAATTTAAACATGTTATATTTGATTCGTGCACTCTTTGATAGTAATATAAATGGGACACGCTACAGGAAACAGGCAAAGCCACAATGTAAGAACACATAGATATAAAGTGACTAACTGCAACTAAATACTTATGATTTCTGTCATCTCATTTACATTCAAATTCAAAATGTGTAATTCTGTTGAACTTTGAAGGTGTGAAATGCTATTTTATCTCTAGTAAATATTGTACTTGCTATTACTCCAGTGTATAGTGTTTCCTTTACCAAGCAGAAGCAGTGCATATTAAATAACTTTTAAAAGAAGAAAGCATTAAAAAATAGAATTGTGGGTGGGAATAGGAAAGAATCATTACCCCCCCACACCTCAATCTCCAGCAAAAAACAGACCTCCTTCATTTGGTTTGGGAGGGCATTTACAATCATAGCAATAGTGTCACAACTGTGACCACATAGGGAGAATATGTATGGAGGAGTTGCAGATTCATAACTTTAGGTTACAAATCTGTAACTGTGCACTCCAGGATGCATACATCATAGAATCATAGTCCATTTCCACATGGGGGTAAAACCCCGCGGTGCGACGACCAGATACGGAGGTCATCTACACCGCGGGCTGTGCTAGGGCGGACAAAAAAGGTGAGGTTCTAAACCTCACACCACCCTCGCACGGCCACGTGGGTGGCACTCCGTGTTTTATAAAAACCACCTTTCAAGTGGTTTTTATAAAACCTTGCACGCGCTGCTCCGTTGCAGCGCCCCATTTAGAACTGCAGGGATGCACTTGTGCATCTCTGCAGAGCTGCCCGGGGGCAGGCTTCTGGCTGGTGCGCTGCCCCAATTGGTGGAGCGCCGCCGGAAGCCAGCGGCCGCCATTTTGGGCACCACTGGGCGCCGCCAAGCACCGCCGAACACTGGCAACATTTGGAGCAGCGAACTCGCACTGCTCCCCATGGGGACGGAGCGTCCCACTTCACGGTAAGCTCTGTCCCCGTGTGCGCTGCCCCGTTTCCCCTCGTGTCCACCTCCTCCGTGTGGAAAGGGCCATTGACTTGGAAGAGACCACAAGGACCATCAAGCCCAACCCCTTGCCACACATGATGCCAGCCATGATGAATATGTATTTATTAAATATATATGAATTAATTTAATTTATCATTCCTAGCTTTTGAGGTCTAGAGAATTCATAGATATGTATCAAGGAGGAAGCAAGAGTGTTTTAAACACAAGTGTATCATACAAAAAAATCTGCTCATAGACTTCATGCTTAGCTCAGCCGTTAGAATACTACTGTATTTGTACCAGTGGCCTAAGGGAGTTCACCACAACTAAAATACAGCAAACCTTTAACCATAAAGATATGAGATATTAAATCTGGGTACAACACCTTTAGTAAAGAAGGAGAAACCTGTGTTAGTAACATTATGTTTGAACAATTTTTCCAATACCGATGGCAACAGCACAGGTATAATTTGGCAGTTGTTTCAAACACAAATCTGTTAATACAAATTCTGTGGGTGTTTTCTGACATTGTTAATTTACCTCATAATGAATACTTTGAAAAGCGCTTCATAATTGTGTAACTAGAACCAGTTCCACAAAGTAGATCCAGAAGGTGAAAAAGGGATCCTGTCAGACAAGTTTAATGAAACATTCAGTACTTATTTTTATAAGTGAAAAAGGTCTAATATGAAGAAACTTTTCTCTCGTGAAATTATGCTTATCCAAAAGAGGTCAGTAGAGCAATGGAATTCTTTAATTATTCTAATGATATCAAATGGAGGGGTAGTGAAAGAAAGGGAAGGTGGCAGCATTTGTAAGACTAACTGGTTTTTATTTTAGCATGTGCTTTCCTGGATATAAATCCACTTCTTCAGATGTAGCACATAGTGATATGCCGCCTTTCCTCCCAGGAGACTGAGGCAGCTGCTGGTTTTACCATAATAACAATTAGTTTGCCTCTGGTCTGTGAAAGTTTTATGTGTATTCAGTCATGAGTTTATGTGTGTTCAGTCATGAGTTTATGTGTATTCAGTCATGAGTCATGAGTTCCATACAATTTCAACATTGTTCTTCATTTGAAAAAATAAAAAACTGCATGAAAATTCTTTTATTTTAATACATGGTTTTCCTTCATGGATGTATTTTTGTGAATCATTTTCCCTAGTGTACTCATTTCTGCATGCAATTTTTCAGCCAAGGACTAAACCACAAAATTCAGAGAAGGCACAGAAGCAGAACTGTGTTCCAACTCATATTATATTCTGGGGTGTGAAAATTAAGTCATTTTACTAAAATACGTGGTCCAAATGAAATTCCCTCCATCCTTATATAACCCCATGAACAAACGAGGTTTAAAAAATAACAGGCCTAAAGCCACTATATGAGTTCCATGGTGGAATGTATTTAACCTTTGTCCAGTCATGGACATGTACTTGGCTTCTACCCGTTCAAGGGCACATATATACAGAGTCCTATGCCTGTACTCAAGAACTCACAGAGACTCCCTATGCATGACCTTTTTTGTTCCAGGCTAAATTTGCAGTGTAACACTACAGCTGTTGACTCAGAAGGAAGCATCATTTCCTCAGTGGATGTATCGGCTTAGATTTGTAGCTTTAAATTTTATTTATCTCCATTAACACTGCTCTTTTAGAACTTGGCTGCCTTTTGGCATGTTCTTTGCACTTTTAAGTCTTTTTTTTTTTTTAAAAAAAAAGATATGAATCAAGAGCTTGGAAAAATAAATGTTTAAATTCATTCTATGTTATGTTTGTGCAGAAGACTGCATTTAAACTGGAATTCTTGGGAAAATTGCTTTTGGGACTAATGCTCCTCAGATTTCAGAAGGTATCACCTCAAAAGGCAATTTTTCCAAGCTCTGGTTTAAATATAGGCCCTTTCCACATGGGGGACGGGGAAACGGGGCAGCGCATGCAGGGACGGATCTTACCTGAAAATGGGTTGCTCTGTTCCTGCAGGGAGCGCACGTTCACCACTCCACACGCTGGCGAATTTCGGCGGCATTCGGCAGTGCCCAAAATGGTGGCCGGCGACTTCTGGTGGCGCTCCACCAATCAGGGCAGCGCGCCAGCCGGAAGCCCGCCCCCGAGCAGCTCTGCTGAATGAAATGTGGTTTTTAAAAAACGCACTGCGCCACCCCTTGTGGCTGTGCGAGGGCGGTTTGAGGTGTGGAACCTCCACTTTTCAAACCACCCTAGCACACCCCACGGTGTGGACGACCTCCGGATGAGGTCGCCCTAAGCCGTTTTTTTTACCCCAGTTGGAAAGGGCCATAGTCTTTTGTGCACACATAACCTTGAAAAAGTGGGTGTCAGACATAACAGTGAGGTAGGTCAATAGCAAGCTATACTAAGACTGGTCAATGCTCCAGTACTTGCCAGTTACCTAACTGCAGAATACGAGAACCTTACTTTTTCAATTTGGGACAAGACATGAAGGACACAGTGCAGGATCACATCTAATGTTATTTAACCTAAAAGCTAAATCCTTTTTCACCTCCGCTATAAAAAAAGGGAAAAGGAAAGGAAAAAGCTGGTCTAATTTTGCTTCTTTCAATACAAATTTCTGCACCTAGAAGTGAAAAATATCTTATGGTGTTCAAGAACATGAGCTTTGTCAGCACCCACTCATACAGCCAGAAATATGGGACAGCTCCAATATATGGCACTCATGTAACTTGTTTAATTAAAAAGTGGCTTTAAAAAAAACGCACCAGCTTGCTGTTAATTTCCAACTTCTAAAAAGGGTTTAATGTTTTAGGGTTTTTTTTTTATTGGTGGAGAAACATTTTTACAGTTCATGCTATGATGCTGTCCAGAGGAAGCTGCCTCATACCAACAGAGACCCACTGTATGTATTTTTCTACCCTCCCCCTTCACCAGGTACTCTGATTGACAGCAGCCCTCCAAAGTCTCAGTCAAAGGTAATTTCCAACTAGGATTGCCAGATCTCAGGGCCTGGCCCTGGGTCTCCAATTTTTGTTGGTCAGCAGCAGCCAGGAGAGCAAAGTACAAATTCTCCAGCTTTGGGAAACTCAGCTCAAGACAAAAGAAAGGGGCTGTGTGCGGACCTTCCATTCAACTAGCAGAGCCACGGCTTGCTACATTTTCCAAGGCTTAATTGATTTGTTGCTGCAATAGACTTGCAGCAGGGGTTTTATGAATTTTCTTAGCTTCCTCCTTTCCTCCTAGTCATTGTAGTACTAGGGTTTACTCTCCAGTCTGCTGTGCATCCATCCTATGACTTGAAGCTAGGAGGCTAGCTTAAATATTCCTTATTCTATCATTTTAAATAGGTGAGAAGGAATATATCTCCTTATTCACTTTTACCTGGGAACAGCTCAGTTAGTTAAGATGTCTGTGTTACCTTTTTTGCTTCCCCCTGCTGCTTTGATTTTGTGGCTTATCTTCAAAATAGTGCAGCCACCAGCTGGTGGAACATGAGTGTATCTGTGAAGGTTAGGACTGGAAGAGCCTCTGACTGGAGCTATTGCTGTCCCATCTCAGGCTTAATGGCAGTGCCTTCCTCCTGCTGCTGCTGCTGCTGCTGCTTTCCCTAGATGTGAGCCCTAGACCCAAACAGGTTGGCCAGCAGGCTAAGTAGAGAAAACTGACCAATCCATAGTTAAGGCAACAGGAATGATGTGGCACTCAGATGTTGTTGTTGTTTGACTTCAAGTCAAGACCTTATCTTAGGAGTTTCTTGGCAAGATTTGTTTACTGGAGATTTTCCATTGCCTTACTTTTGAGGCTGAAAGGGCATGATTTGCTCAAAATCTCTCTTGGGTTTTCATAACTGAGTGGGGATTTGAATATGATGTCCCAAAGTCCCAGTCCAATTCTCAAACCACTGTGCCAGGAATTTAAAGGGCAGGAATTGAACTGGCACAAGGCTAAGGGGAATCATAGATGATGCTGACAAGGATTTGTTCTCAAGGAGGTCTTGGTCTGGGATTGGTATATTACCAACAACACACTTGTAGAGATCACTGTAGTCAGTGAAAACCCATTTGCTCTTCCCTTTCATGCAGCAGATGGTGTGCGAGGGTAGAGAAGGGACACTAGTTGGGGTAGGTGGTGGCAAGCAGTCCCTGTTGGCTGGTGGCTCTACCAGTCTGATGGTCATTATGCCAGTGTGCTCTGCACTAAGCTATGGTCCTCCTCTGATGTTATAGGATTGAGGTCTTAGATCCTATATCACTGGTCATTCTGGAAGCACATGCTGCTCAGTTGTTTGCTAGCTGCTTATAGAACTACATTTAAATGCAGTTGTTTATCCCAACTAGAACAGTCCCATTGAATTAAGTACTGAATGGCAACTCAAATTTAAATTGTGTTGATTCAGTGGGGCTACCGTAGTTGGGATTTAGGTCCTAGAGTCTATCCTTTTCTATGCATCTGATCCTCTTAGTGCATCTGATGAAGTGGAGTCCACAAAAGCTTATGCTCAAAATTTCTTTTCCTCAGCTAGTTTCAGAGGTGCTACAGAATTCAATTATATCTTTTTATACTAAAACAGACTAACACAGCTATGGGCCCATTCATCTTTGCAATCATAGTGCTATTATTCCACTGTAACTGCCATGGTTCCATCCTATGGAATTATGGGATTTGTGATTTAGGGAGGGATATTTAGAAGTCTTAGCCAGAGTGCTTCAGTGCCTCACCAAACTACTTCAGTGCCTCACCAAACTACAAACCCCAAGATTCCATGGGATGGAACTATGGAAGTTAAAGAGGAATAATAGTACTATAACTGCGTAGTGTGAATGGGCCCTATGTCTTTGAAAACTGTTTTCTGCAGGCACTCTATTTACAAGTCTAGCTTTTATACCGTATATGAAATGCTAAAAAGTTATTAATTCTCTCACAAAATTAAAGAAAGTTAAATTCTGAAAGGAAATCTCACTATGATCCTAAAAGTAATCTCCAAGGGAAATTACAGGAATAGAACTCCTAAAGATGGCGACCATTTAATGGAGATGTAGTGAGCAGTCAATCACACATTAAACACAAATACCCCCCAGGCAGAGAGCTTTACCTACAGCTGGACATCCTCCATCCAGGCAGTAATCATGTTGACACAGAGATTTCCCCAGGTAGGGTCAAGCCAAATACTCTGTAATGTCTTGACTTGATTTATTGGAAAAGACTATGATGTTCAGTAAGGGTGAAGGCAGTAAAAAAATGCGGAAGACCACATTACAGATGGATTGATTCAGTCAAGGACACCCAGAGCCTTGAGTCTGCAAGACCTGAGCAGGGCAGGTGATAACAGAATCTTTGAGGTCCCTCATTCATAGTGTCACCATAAGTGGAAGATGACTTGATAGCATGTAACAATAACAAGGTCTCCTTCAAATGTGTGCTTGCTGTAGACATGACACCATTTTTGTTAAATCAAGTGCTTCATAATGTCTGCCAGGAAGCCAGCTGGTCTCCTTACTTTGACGGACCTGCAGGAACTGAAGGAACTTTTCCCCACCCCATGAATCCTCATAAAATAAAGCCTAGAGTCAAACTCATTCTCTCAAGTGGAGGGATCTGCTTCCTGCTTCCATTCTTGACAGGAAGAGTTTTTCCTCTCCTGGTTGTGGAGGTTTCCTTATGCTGAAATTACTGAAGCTTTGAATTCTATACTTACCTTACATCACTGTCAGATCATTCGTAACCCAGGATATTAGCCAACAAACCTCCATACTCTAATTCCCAGCTTCTCCCCAAGGAAGCCTTGTGAGATTCAGCAAAGACAATCCCTATAAGCGCAGACTCAGGGAGTTGTTCAGGGAGTACTTTTTCCATGTAGTGCTAGTTCCCTCTACCTACCCAATCCTTTTCTGCTGTGGGTTCCTTCCTTCTTCTCTTACCAACATCTGTACTTCAAATTGCTCAGTCCCAAAGCCTGTCCCTCTGTCCAATATGAATCCTGCTGTCTATAGCACCCTCAGACCCTCTGAATCTGTTTCTTTAAGATAATATTTGGAAGCATCTAGGCAGCTATTGGTGTTACCCATTTACTGTTTGCTAGTATGAAATTCTACTATGTGTATATGGTCACTCCTGTATATTAAATAGAATTTCCCTTTAGGTATCTCTGTTTAGATGAGGTTATTGGATCGCATTTGCCTGAAATTGCATTAACAATTGCATTAAGACATTATTTAGTTGGATATTGTCCTCTGTAACAGAAGAATGATTTTTTCATTTTATGGCCAGAATCCTGTTGATGACATAGCAGGCATTATGTCTGCATGTGGCTTTACAGGAGTTTTGCAGAGAGACATGCAATCTGCCTTTCCATTACCAGAACGATCTCCATGGCCAGGCTGGAGGTGGGCAGGGATGGCTGCACAGCAGCCAGCTATGTTCCTGAAGAAGTGTGAGTGGATCATATTTTCATCATGCACAGGGAAAGGAGAGGAAATGGAACTATATCTAATAGATATTTACACCTTGCTGGTCTGATGCAGGATCTCAGCTTTTGTTTTCAATTGTTTTTAATGTTATTTATAGTTTAATGTCTTTATAATTTTGACCTTTTGTATGTTTTGACTATATTGTATTTGTGTTAATTTATAAGCCTTCTTGAGTCCTTGTTTTGAGGGAGAGGTAAAGTATAAAGAAAGCGGGAAGGAGGAGGTAGAAAAGGAGGAAAAAGAAGGAGAAAAGAAGATGAAGACAATCAATTGTCTAAGTCAAAATATATATAATTTCATATACGTGCTCTGAGAATATACATGGCTAGTAACAAGTATCAGAATTTCCTCAGAATCTGCCTGGGAAAACAAAGCAAAAACACACTCTTTCATGCTTGGAATAAATGTTAGGAAGCATTATGGAGATGAGGTGAATTACACGTCACCAAAAAGAGGATACATACTCACTGAAAAGGAACAAAAGAAAGAACAGATTTGCATGTTAATATATGTGTATAAATGCACATATATAAATAGTTGCTGCAATTTAAATAGAAATACAGTGCAACTTGCATTCATGAGGAAAACTGGAATGATGTGACTTGTATGCTTGCCCTGTTTATTGTCCAGGTGGCTATTTGTTAAGGTCCTGCTGTCTCTTCTTACAGGTCTCTCTTAAAACAAGACTTGCACAGCAAGGTCTTTGAATAGCAGGTGCCTCGAACAGTCCTTCAGATAGAAGACTGTCTTCTGTAGAGAAAAACTGGCCAATGTTTTTGCTTCTACAAGTTGTAACATGTACTTCTGTGCTCCATTGCGTCTATTGGAGTCACTCTGGAGTCACACCAGTCACTCTAGATTCTTATGAGAATCTTTGTTTGGCTGGTCCACTCACGGCTGCACTATTATTATGAAAACTGGAACAACTGCAAAGCCACTAAGAATGTGATTTTGTTACTGAGCTGAATTTCACTAAAACAACAAGTAGGCAATGGAAGAGACACCATATTAAACAAAACACACCTTCTTATCAACATAGCTCTTTTAATAAATTTACAGATGTCAGAAACTTAAGGACTGGCTTTTAAGCAATGCAAAAATGTCTGAACAGCTTGCCAGAAACTAAGCAATTAGAGAATTCTAATTTGAAGAACAAAAAATGGGGAAATTAGATTAGGAAGAATATAGCAACAAATCAAAGGATGGTATATGCTAAAATTCATGAAGGAACAGATGAGGAAAATGTAGAAGTGAATACCTAAAAGGTATTCTCTTTCTCCTCAAATCCAGTTTGGGGAAAAAACACCTTTTTCCTTGCTGTGCTTAAAATCTTGGCTTTCTGTGAGTTTGCTTCATTCAAAGTGGTTGACAGCAGGGAAATAGCATTGGAGAATGCTGCAGCTGCTCTGTTTACCTCCTGTTGCCTCTAAATTGAATTTAGCTGTTTTAAAAAAGATACTACAACTTGAATAGACAGGTTTTGGCTCACAATATTTCGCTTCCTTGAGAAGAATATATATGTGTTTGAATCACATCTCTTAACTCAAGCCTGTAATTACTGAACATTCTTTCTGGTATCACTTTCTCCAGCTGTTCTGTGGACTACCTTGAAAAAACTACAAGCCCATAGGAATGAGGAGTCAATTGCTAATAAGTCATCATGTTAAAAACTAAAAGAGAAGAATTTGGATGAAGTCTTTACTTCCATTTAGAGAAGGGTGAAGACTGTAAAATCTGCACATTGGCCATTCTTTTGTTGGAACTTTTAGGGTGGGTTTGTGAAACCTTTGGCTGTCCTTTGAACTACTGCTAAATCAATGTCCACCCAGCCTGAACAAAATGTAGTGCTTGTCCAAAAATGGCATTACTGACCACTCAAACTGCATAGAAATCAGTAAGAATGTGTCAAAGCTATTCTGGAGAAGTTGTGGTAAAAGAGGAGATTGGCCTCACAGCTAATCTGTCCAAAAAATAGTTTGTTCTGGGAGAAAATTTGAATTAGATGAGCCAAAAGTTAGGCCAAAGTGTATATTACTCAGGAGTTTTATTGTTAATATCTGTATTTGATAATAAAAATGAAAAACTGCCAATGACTTCACTGGATGTTTGTGAAGAGCTGCAAGATTAGAAATAGCAAAATCATGGAAAAATTTAAAAGGGCTCTGTGTATAAAGACAGTTAGATAGAGTGCATACCATAACATTATCAGGAAAATTAACATATAAAATTAGATTAGCAAGAGGAGAAAATAAGGAAAATACATTTGAAGAAATTTGGAGAACATTTATTCTTTATGGCACTCATGCAAATTCTGGATTTAAACTATCACTTGATCAAACATTTTTCTGAAAGTGTTCTTTTAAAGAGTGGATAATATATAACCCTATTGATTTGTGCTTTAAAGATGGATTATACCTACAGTAATTGGCCATGGTGTATGTTTAAGCTGACGAAATAAAACTGTGGGTGTGAGGGGGAAGAGAAAGAGAGCTGACTAGCATATTGTATTGTACTTGAGAAGTGATGGAAAATTGTAATGGAAAAAAAAACTAATTTTTTTTTAATTAGTATATGATGAGGAAATGAGAACAGGATGGGGAAAATGAATGATCAGGAGAGAAAATCCACAAAGCAGGAATCATGTAGTACCATATTCAACAACTTCCAAGCCAGCAAATATGGTGGCAGGTCAGTGTTTCCTGATGCTGAGTGCTCTTTCTCACTGAATCCTTGGTCTGGCTACAGTTTTAGAAACTTTGAGCAGGGAAGAGAAGAGGTAACTAGGCAGACTCCATGGATACTCTGTATGAGCAAGAGTGAGCAACAGGGACCAACCACATACAATTCATTTTTTTCTTTTCAAAGCAGTGCTCTTGCCCTGAGATTCCTATTCTTGCCTTGAAGCTTGGAGAAGAATGGTGAGGTCTTGAGATCTGGGAACCTTGTTCCTTTTTATCAACTGACTCCCACCCCCAGATTACCTATTTAGCAATGTTCCCTGACCTGTGGCACAGACATATTTCTTGTGGAAGGCTGGAGATAACTGCTGTGGTAGTAAAGGACAAGGAAATCTGCTTCTGACATCACATCTGCACATGCTTACATTTGGATGTAGCACAAATATAGAGCTATTCAAAGCTAGCTCTGAATGTCCAGTGGGAACTCCTGCTCTGGAAGATGTCCATGTTTGCCCTGGAGCATGTGAATATATGTCAGAGTCTTTCCAATGGAGCTGTTCTGTGAGGAGCTTTCTTGTGGAGAGATAGGGAGATTATATCATAAAAATTTAAAGCCACATATATAGTTGCACCTATAATTTAGGCAGCAGTTGTTCTTAAGGCGACTACAGTCATAGAGGAACCCAAAGGGTACAAGGATAATATTTGACTATTTTTGTATTCTTCCAATCTTGGACTGGTTATGAGTTCTTTCAGAATCTGCAGAAGTCACTGGCAATCTTAGCTGGAGCATTCTGGGAATGACACAAAGTAACTTTTCTCAGCTTTTTCTCACTCTGGATCCAAATAGTCCAATGGGAAATGAAATGTCAGCTTTAAAAAAATAATTTCTCAGAGGGTCTAAGACAGGAATCCAATAATACAGATTGGACATAAAGCACTGCGTTTAAGACTTAATAATTAAATAAATACCCAAATTTTATATATTTCCTATATTTCTGAAAAAGAGAAGGATTTCATTTCTCACTAAGTAATTATGTTTACCCAGCCAGGCTGCCTATGTACAGAGAGAATTTGTGGATACTGACAGTGTTTAAGTTGCCAACGAACATGGGATAGCATGACATATGTGCACCACCGTTTTCAGCAACATACTGTCCTATACTTTGGTGTTTTTGTGGCAAATTATTCAGAGTGACAAGGCTGAACAAATAGTTTAACAAGGAATGGTAGATTGATCTAAGAGGAAATGAATTGTTTTGGCTTGTGGAAAAACCCACAGCAGGAGCCTGGTTGCTATTTTTGTTTGGCTAAATAAATATGATTCTGACGAGACCAGTCTGGAACTCATCTCAGTAGACAGAAGTCCATAAAGGAAACTGGTGTCAGCAACATGCAAGTGGATAGATTCAATCTTTTTCTTCTTCTTTAGAGCATTAAACCTGGCATAGATTCAGATTTTTAAAAGGAGTGAGAGTTGTGGGTTATTTCAGTGTGTGGGAGTGGAAGTGAGGGATAAGTTGGAACAATAAAGGAATTGCTTGCTTACAATAACAAAGAAGATCAGAGTCTACATATCCTGTCCATGTAATCTTTTGGTCATGTAAAACAAATTAACGCCGATTGTTTTCTTTCTGTGCATTCTAGTGAAGAAGATTTTTCAGCCAGTAGATGGTTCATTTTCTCCTGGCCAGTTTTTTCTGGATTTGGGCCACTGTCATTAGTAACCTATTTTTGCTGCAATGAGATCAGCTGTGTGTTACAGGACCCTGAATCAGCTTTTCCCCAGGCTCTATCTATCCAGACCTTCAACCAGTTCAGATTCCCCGAATGTGCTCCTTCTATATTCCCTGTATAGAGCTGTAGGAAATAGCATTCAGCCATGAAGAACAGTTGTTGGATATGAAGGTCCTAGATAGATTATCAGACTAAAGAGGCTGCAAGCAGCTGAGACAGCTGAACCTGACACCATTTCTTCTAATTTCTTCTAAGTCGCTTAACCTAAACAAAACCCTGCACGCAAAAACCCTGCACACTTTTCTGGGCATGAGAGCCTTGCAGTAGTTATGATTGTGTGAAGGGATAAGGGATGTACCAGCAAGAAATGCCAAGTTTAATACAAGCAAGAAGCAATAATCAAGGTTAAGCTACAAAACTTGCTCTCAGTTTTAATAAAGCAAAGGTGGTTTGCTCCTTAGCTAGAGTTTCCCACAAACACATCTCACCTGTGATGCAGACCTGGCATATTTCTTCTCAGAAATAATCACAGGAATGAAAACTAGGAGGTGAAACTCCTTATGTTTGCATATTGTAATGACTATTGAAAAATCTGACCATGAAAATCCAAGATGACTTAGGGATGAAATATATTTAATATTAGTTCAGAACTTGCATTCAAACAGGTAGATTTTCACAATTCACTTTTGAAATCTAATTATGTCAAATACTTTAGAATAAGGACAACCCAGTACTATCTCCAAGTGAAAGACATACATCTCAGCTATAAAACCACCAAGATCCTCTCATGTACATGAAAGATTTATGAGTTGGATGCTGTTTCTCCTTATAACTTGAGATTCATTACTGGATTTTATGGTAATATTTTAAAGTTTATACACCATGTTTAACACTTATCCAGATCTCTCTCCTTCATTCCTGCACACACATGATATTTATAGTGCAGACAATTGAGAGAGAGATTTAAAATAAATTTGATTGTTTGCAATCACAACTGAGTGGAGATGTTCCCAAATGCATCTTTGTTTTAGTTTAGTGTTTAGGGCGATTCCTGAAAATGAATGGGGATTGCTATTAAGAAACACAGTTGCCCAAATGTGGATTGTAGGCCTTTGCTTTTTAGAGGCAATTGCATCGTATTAAAATATGAGCTATTTGCAGTCAGATGGCTGTCTGCAACAGCAGCAAAGGTTTCACTATTTGCTTTTGTCATGAACTGAATTCACACACACCAATAGAACAGTGCTTAAACACTATTTATTAAGAGTGTGATACATCGTACAGGACTTCAGTGAGTGAACTGGAGGCAATTAGCAAGATTCAAAACATAAAATACAAAGAGTACATCTTCCTGCCCCCAAGAGACCTTGAAGTCTTGGTGCAGCCTGGCTATGCTTATCAGTACATTCCTAGCTTTTGTTTATCTAATGGTCTCTGGTTCTCATACCTTGTTACGAGCAAGCTGCTACTTAATTCCTACTACATATCCCATTACTAAAATATGGAGGGCTACCCGACAGCTTTGCTCTTGTCAAATTTCACAGTTGTGTAATTTAGTATCATTATCCTTGTCTATGTCAACAGCCTCTACTGCTACTTTATTCCAAGCCATGCCAAGCTTGGAAAAGTTATTCTTTTGGCCAAGCAGTCCTAGAGCCCCAAGCAAGCTAGCACCAAGATAGCTAGTGATTCTGGGAGTTGTTGTCCAAATTAGTAACTTTTCATAGTTCTGATCCATTGAGTTATTTGCATTAAAGCAGCAATGTAACTTGTGGTGCTGGTAGGCTGTCTTCTCAATGGTGGTTCACAAGTAGTTGAGGGCCAACCCAAGAAATTTTGGTACCTGAGGCAGAACAACATATGATGCCCCCCTCCACTCCTCAGTTCCCCAAGGGATGTCATTTATTTTGACACTCAGGGCAGACAATTCCACAGGCACCCCTCACATTTTTCAAAAATAGAAATGCAATCATAACTGATGGAATAACTATCAATTTACTGTCTTTTCATAATGTCTAACATGTGCTACCTGAGCTGGCTAGACCCTGAAGTTTGCTTCTGGAATGCACCAAACTATTCCACAGCTAAACCAATGTCATGCCAATATATGACACCTATGGATTACTGTTTTGACCCAGTGGGTGGGAAAACTCCAAGGAAGGGCTTTCATTTAGTTCAGTCTGGAGAGAGCGCTGGAGGAGAAAGAGGTGTGTTTGCCAGGGATGAGAATTGGGCCTTCTTATCTGATTTAGATAATATGATTTTAATGTGTGGATTCAGGAGGGAAGGGAAGGGCAAACTCCCTATTGTGAACTTACTTGTTTTTATCTATTTTATATTTTCATTTAGGGTTTTGAAGTTGCCTATAATAATTGCTGAGCAGCAAGATTTCTGCAAGCAAGTCCTGCAGTGGTGCTTTGTGAGGTGCATGGAACTTTGGGAGACTGTATATGTGCTGGTTTCAGTATGACATATGTTGTGGTGTGGCTATTTAAAACTTGATATAAATTTCCAAACCATTTAAATGATTGTGCAGTGTTCATTTATCATTGGGATGCAAGGAAGTGGTACACAAACACATTTGTACAATATAGTAAACCATTTAAATGCACACGTACAGGTATTCTTCAGTTAATGAAGCAGACATGTTTCTAGGCATTTGTTCTTGAACAGAAACTTTGCTACCAGAGGCAGAAATAACATAAATAACCACATAACCACAAAAAAGAACTTCCAAACCTATGATTCTCCACCTGCCACCGAAAGCAATAAACCTCCATTAATATAACCCACATAAGTTCAGATAACTGCAAAGCTAGTTTCTTACTTAGGAGATCTGTGATAACATCACATACCCATCGTTGGCACTGCCAGTAGTGCAGTAGCTGAAAGTCAGCACCAACTGTGTTTATTAACAGCTGACTCTCAATAGTCATGACCTGGAGCCAGAGTCTGTGTGAGGAAGAGCCACTCATACAGTAGAGCTTTCCTGCCACTCCTTTTTCTTGCATTCTCCCAACAGGTTCATCCAGGGGCCAGCGCATCCTCAAGAAAGTCCTGATGTAGGACAGGGAACCACAGTAGAGAAATTTCTGGATTATTTCTTATTATCACAACAGCAACACCTGAAATTTCTAGGCTTTGTACATGCTTTTTATCAAAGATCCTGAGAAGTCACTTAGATAATTGATTTAGTTGGTCTACAAGGGCAGAAGTTAAGTTCCCCCCTGCTGGTAACGGCATGCTTTATTGTGTTGTTTGAGACAGTAAGCAGCAAAATATGTGTTCCCAGAGAGATCAGAGGAATTTCATTGTACAAGGTGCAGGGTATGTTAGTTGCAGTCAGTGGGGTAAACCTTTGTCTCAATAGCAAAAGAAGCTGAAGTCCTATACACACTGGCCATTTCCGCACTACACTCTTATAGCGCAATTATTCCACTTTCAACATTCTGGAATTCTGGGGTTTGCAGTTTAGGGAGGGGCTAGCTGGCCCCTGGCAAACCCCAGGATTCCATAGGATGTTTGAAAGTAGAATAATCGTGCTTTAAGAGTGTAGTGCGGAAGTGGCCATTATCAGTAAACCACGCTGAACACAATGATGTATACTTCTGAGTAAACATCTATAAAATTTCATTATAAATTCACTAGCTTAGGGCCTTTCTGCACTACTCTTTCAACCTTCTATAGCAGTGGTTCTCAACCTGTGGGTCCCCAGATGTTCGTGGACTTCAGCTCCCAGAAGCCCTGAGCATTGACCATAGTGGCTGGGGCTTCTGGGAGATGAAGTCCACGAACATCTGGGGACCCACAGGTTGAGAACCATTGTTCTATGGAATCCTGGGGTTTACAGTTTAGGAAGGGATCTTTAGAATTCTCAGCCAGAGACCTCTTCGGCCTCAGTAAGCTACAAACCCTAGAATTCCACAGACATTGAAAGTGGAATAATAGCACTATAACAATGTAGTGCAGAAAGGCCCTTAGTCTTGATCCAGCTCATTGTATTTAAAACATCAAAATCTTGTATAAATGATGTTAGTGTGTTTTTAACATAATCTTTCACCTGGGAATAGGAATTACAAGTACCTTTAAAATGGGCCAGAAACATGCCCACAAATGTACTACATTATAGTGTCTTAGGAATCTCTTTATTGTTTGCTGCCTCCAACAGGATGGCTGCAGAATTGTTTTTCACACTAGTATTAAAAATATGTGAATGACGGCTTCAGTCTAGAATGTGGCACTGCTATCTAAAAGAATGGCCTCTAGAGACTTTTAGACATTTTAGATATTCTAATATCTTATGTAAGCTGCTGGATATTTAGAAATATATCCATGTACTATTAGCCCCTATAGGTGATGGATTATGATCTCTATATGCAGTTTGAATATACAACAATTACAGATACCAGCTGACACTACCTGTACTTTAACTGCCATCCTATGGAACTGTGAGATCTTTAGTTCAGTAAGGTATAAATATTCTCTGTCAGAGACCTCTATTGCAGTAGAACAAAGGTAATACACTAAAGTGGTACTCCTTAAGCTATTAGGTGTGGTGGACTGGGTTTTCCCAATCCAATATTCCGGAGATTGGTACTGTATTTGTGCCCACTGAATACAACTGTTTCTTTCTTTCCTGAAAACTTAATGGTGGGCTGACTAGCTCCTAGTCCGGCACTGGTCCATGAACAACCACCAGCGGAGATTTGTAAGTACTTCACCAAACTACTAATTCCACAGGAAAGAGGCATGATGGTACTTTTGAAGTTTTTTATTTAATTTTAATATCACAAATTAAACAATTAACAACAATGAACATGTATTCACATTATGGCCTGAAAGCAAGTGGACAACAAGACAGTGACATTATTGAGATGACTTGGTTCACTTTTGTTAATTTTATGAGTAAGAACAATAGTGGAGTTGCTCCGTCAAATGCTCACGGCGACGTCTGGAGGCCAAGTGTGGGACAAGCATTTCAACCAACATGATGTTTTCTACCTGAAATGGCATAGAGGCACAGTAAGCAATTACAAATGGTGCAGTGACAATGTGAGAAGCTAAAAAATAGGATTGCCTCTTTCTGGCAGTCCTCCACCGCTCTCAAAACAAAACACATTCCATCTATGTGATGCTTTTATTTCTTAAACAGTTTTCCAGGCAGCTTCTGTAGAAAAGTCAGAAAATGTTAATGTTAATGTCAGCAATGGTGCGCATGTGTTTTGAGGACTAAAGAAATCATGGTGCTAAAGTATTCCTTAGAAAAATGGTCCCATTTGGACTACAACTCTCAGAATCCCTCATCCAGCAGGACCACCAAAAAGTAACTTTTGCAAGCTTTGTTTTTAAAGATGGTCGATGTAACTCTACATAATGTTAAGAGCTGCTGACAATATAATATTCCATATGAAATCTGGGGTCCTTTCAAACTAAACAATTATGGCACCATGAGTCTACCTTAATTGCTGTGGATTACATCCTCTGGAATTCTATAGATTTGCAATTTAAGGAGGGGCATTTAGAATTCTCAGCCAAAGAGCTCTAGTGCTTCACCAAACTGTATTCGAGGATTTCATAGGAAGTTGTGCTGGTAGTTAAAGTGGAATATTGTGCTCTAATTACATAGTGTAAATGGGCCCCTAGATTGCTATGTTAGTAGCAATTCATGGCCTCATAGGAACAGTAGTATCATCAGTTGCTGTTCATCAATGTTTAGTCTCTTCCAATTTGGGAGGGCCCTATGTACTTACGGAACCAGAACAGCAGGTGCAGATTTCCAACATCCCAAGGTTCTCTTTCTTCTAAGTAGTAGTTCTGAAAATTATCCATCTTCAGTTGAAGTTAGAAGCAGGCTGTGTTTGAGATGACCTTGTTGGCTATAGCTTCTGCCAATCACTCTCAAATCTCCTGTCTGCTTATCAGGTTTTATAAGAGAGCAGGCTGCCAGAGCCATTGTGCTGAAATTGGTGTGGTGATAGATTTTATCATTTTCTTCACATTCCCTTAGTGTTGAGGGCCTGCTCATTTGAGGACTTGCCCTGAAGGCAATTTATGGTTTGAGTACCAAAAGGCTTTGCATTCTTCTATAGGAGGGTTTTGAAGACTTTTCAAAATTAAAATTATCTCTTGGGCTACTCCTCATCCCTCAGACATTACAGCTGGGAGCAGGATCCTTTCAGTGTATCCTAGCAGCGGGCTAGGCAACCATTGGGGCAGATTTTCTGTATGGAAAAATTCCTTGCATGAAGGTTGGGGTAGGTTTAAAGCTCCCCTTATTTGCTTTTTCAGATGAAACTGATGCAAAGCACACCCACACACCAAGATAGGAAGCCCATAGAAGTCATCTAATTGTGTTTAAAGCACAGGTCTGGAGAATACCTCTGAGTAAATGTGGATTTAAAATCCAGCTATTATGTGCCATACTGGCTAGTTATGTGCTTGAAGTGTACAGGTGTGACATTCCCTGTAATGCCCCATTCAATTGCCTGAATGTGTTTTGCCAAAGAAAAGGAGAGAAGAGGAAACTAGGACTCTTTCCATGCCTTTGGGCTGTGATTCTAGGCTGAGGTTGTTCTCACAAAATATAACTAGATAACAAATATAGCACTGAGTTACATTAGAATGCATTAGTGACTTTAGATCGCCATCTTCTGGGAGAAAATCAAGCAACTCAATTTGAGGGTGAAGAGAGATATTGCTTTCAAATTGCTATAATGATGTGTGCTTTATTCTATTACATGGGGCATATTTTCTGCTGGAAAATAAATGGCACACAAGAGACTTGCAAGAAATTTTCCTTCTCTCCACAACCCAAAAGATGAGTGTGGTTAAACAATGATAAAACTGAAGATAACTTCAATTAGTGTGCTGTGTCATTTCCCTCTGAGAGAAGGTGTTTATGCTCCATTCTGGAGAGGTGACATCAGCTGCCATCTATGAAGCAACAGGTCTATTGATCTCAGGAGGCCAATTTCTTTCCCCAGTCTGTTCTGAACAGATTTTATGTTGTGATTGCTGGACTTTATCTTGACAAGACTGCTTTTCCAGGTATAAAAAAAAATATCACTATTGACAGAGTGACTTTAAAAAATCCACCCCATATAATTTTGATGCTATTTTTGTATTATTATAATAAATATTATTAACATTATTATTGGCAGCATCAACAGAAGCATAGTGTAAAGACTAAGGGAAGTATTGTGCTTCAGAATAATGGATCCAGTTCTGTGCACCATAGTTCAACACAGATATTTATGAAGAATGGTGTCAAGAGTTAGGAATATCTGAGCTTGGAGAAGTATGAGGTACCATGAAAGCCATCTTTAAATAAGTGAGGGGATGCAACATAGAAAAGATGGACTAAGCTTGTTTTCTGCTGCTCTAGAGACTAGGTGAACCAGTGAATTCAAATTGCAAGAAAAGAGATGATACCTAAACATTAAGAACTTCTTGACAGTAAGAGCTATTGAACAAGGGAAGGAAATGCATCAGAGTGTCATGTTCTTCACTGGCAATCTTTAAAAAGAGGTTGAATGCGGGAATGCTTTATGCCATGTGTATTCCTGCATGGTAGGGAGTTGGACTAGACGGCTATTGTGTTCAAGTTCTGTGATTCTATGTCCAATGGTCAGAAGTTATAGATGTTGCAGTTTAAAACCTGACCACCACATTGCCTAACCTTCTTCTTGCACACTAAAAACACATGGAGGGGAGCAAATCCCCCTTTGTTACCCTAGAAGACACATGCAAAGGACTCAGGCACCATGGAAATTTAATTTTGCAGTGTCTCCAGGACACACAGCATCACAGGCAGCAGTGAAGAACAGACGCTCCAGCGTGATCTCTGCACTGTCCACCCAGCAAGTAGGAAGGGGGCAGCGTAGTGTCACTTACAAAAGGAACCTGCAAGAAGGCACTTGGCAGTCCCTGCACTCCCAGTGGTGTTTTGAGAATACATCAAGTTTTAAATTTTGGAACTGGCCTTTTTTTTTATTTATAAAAAGGTATTTCTTGTTGGGGGGTATAATCTGGCTCTCCAAGTTCAATTCCATATACAGCTGACCTTCAAAAAGGTTCTCAAAATAGAGTGATGCTTCCAATGAGATCCAGATGCAGAACACACCCATTATTAAAAATATATCTTTGGTGGCAGAAAGCTGGAATAGATTGGATATTCTGTATTGACCACTACATTACCTTTGCCTTCCATCAGCACAACCAATCTCACAGCTGGCAGTGAGATTTCCTGATTCTTGTAATACTCATGAACCAACTATCAATGTTGTGGCATCTCAGTTAAATCCAGTAGCTTGCTCGGATGTAGTTAGATGAGCTGGTAGCAAAGCAATATATTGTCATAGACATAATTAGCTGGTGAAGACTCAGGCTATAGTTAACTCATGTTACATTGAAAGAGACAGGAGTCCACCCCAACTTAGGAATCTAGTTCATTTTCAACAACCTCTAAAGATTTTTAGCCATTAATTACAGAGGATAGCTTTTCAGTGAGCTGTTCGGTCCTTGGCAAATATGGCTGACATCAGCAATAGCCAGAAGATCCCAAGATGTTACATCAAAATACAGCTTCTGTGGTTTTATTTTTGTTGTTGCTGCTGATTTTGCTTTTTCTTTAAAGTTGAGAGAACACAGAAGAGTTGAAGATGCATCAACATATCATCTGAGAATATCCACTCTGCATAACTGCTTGCTAGTATTTGAGGAAACAGTTTCAACTCCTGAATTGGATGAACCATTATTTAATAAACAGGCATTGCATATTACTTTACTTTTGAATGCTTATGCAAAGATGAAAAATACAGTGGGCCTGAAAGCTGTGGGTCTGCATATTTAAGATATTTGAAAAAAAAAATACAGGAGACCTAATAAAGCGAGCATCCTTGGATACAAAGAAGAAAGGAAGACAAACTACTGTTCCATGACTCTCCTGTTCACCTCCACAGCCCAACCAAGCTCTGGGTCAAAGCTCATTATATATATGCAGTGCAACCAGCAGCTGCCAGACACACATTCTTCTCTATCTGCAGGGAGCTCGCCAACCGCCCAATTCTGCCTTCAAGCAGCTTCTGTAGTGATGCTCGTGCTCAGTTGTTTGTGAACAAACTAAGAGTCCCACTGCCAATTGCAGGGCAGCAATCAGCATGACAATTGGAGGCAAATGGCAGCACAGGTACTCTTGCTCAGTTGATTGAACAGGCAAGAACGCCACCACAGCCAAACACCATGTCCTTGTGGAAGCTGCTTGAAGGCAGAAGCAGGCCACTGGTGGGCTCCCTGCTACCTACATTGCTGCTTCATGCAATTTTTAATAGGCACTTGAGCATTCACCTGTTTTAGTATCTACAAGGAGACTTAGAACCAACCCCTCACAGATACCAAGGGCCCACCATACTCAAATCTCGAGTTATGAACTGATACACAAATTCAAAACAAATGGCCAAAGCCCTTCCAGTTTTGCCTCTCTGCTGCTTGTGAGCATCCTAGAAGTCTGTTGCTTTAACAGAAACCTCGGGATTGCTAGAAACAAAGCTGCATAGATCTGACTTTTTCTATCATGTACTTTTATTTTATTAAATTACAACAAACTATCAAAAATGAGTTGAGTGATGTGATAGGATGTGAGCAAGTAGTGACCAGCTAAGCTACAAGCATCTGTTGAAATGCTCAGATACCTATTACTTAAGAGCCTAGAGGAAAAACAGCAGCTATGTCCAGTGAATATTCATTACCACCTTAAAATTAGAGGATAATGTAGTTTAAAGTGGTTTCTTGTAACTAATCCAATTTTTATCAAGCTCAATTAAGGGACATTGTTTCTCACTAACCTTTCAAAGCTTACACCAGCTGCATTTACTCTTATGGACTCCACTGGCACCCATTTTTAGATCAAAGCGAAACAGACAGGGGAAGGAGTCTTGCAGCCCCTTTAAGACTGATTTATTCTGACATGAGCTTTTGTGGATTTTAATCCTCTTCTTAAATGAAGTGTATTTGAAGTGGACTGAAATACATGAAACCTCATGCAAAGATAAATAATTTAGCTTCAACCCCTTTTTGTTTTTATGCTTTGACAACCCAACACAGCAATCTTTTTGAAAATCATTTTTAGATCTGAACCTTCACTTTTGTTTTCATGTAAAATTGTATTAGCAGCTTTGCACCACACCACTATCCAAGAACAATGTTGTTTAAGTCCCCACACTACATTCTATGTAGAACACCAAGAATCCTAACTTTCATCTTTAAAACAAGTTATCATGCTTTCACCAATATTTAAACATGACAACAAAAATACTGAAAGAACAAGAATATATATTTTTTTTAAAAAAATCATTTTTTCCCATTATTAGATTGGATCCTAAGTCAGCTAAAGTTCAGAGAAGGAAAGTTTCTATCCTCTGCTAAAAACCTCTCCAGAACAGTGGGATGCATGACAAAGTTTAAGTGCTGGGAAAGCATAGTTGTTGTGTGCCATCAAGTCATTTCTGACCTATTGTGAGCCTATCACAGTGTTTTCTTGGGAAGATTTGTTCAGAGGGAGTTTGCCTTTGCCTTCCTCGGAGGCTGAGAATGTGACTTGCCCAAGGTTGCCTGGTGGGTTTCCACAGCTGAGCAGGAAATTGAGAATTGAACCCTGGCCTCCAGAATCAAAGTCTAGTGCTCAGATCATTACACCACACTGGTTCTCACCTAAAATTGTGCTACTGCCTCCTTTTCCAGCAGCTCCCCATACTCCCTGACTACAATATTCAGGAAGACTGTCAGACCAGCTGGGCTGGGGGACAAGTCATCACAGAATGAAGAAAGTATGGGAAAACATCCTTTCCATGAACTTTTAGCACATACCTGTTCTTAGGACAGAAGCCATTTCTCCTAATTCTAATGGCTGCTTAAAGACAAAGCCAGGTTTCTTCACATGTGAAGGCAGTATTTGAACAGGAACATTGTTAAAAAGAATTCAATATATCCATTTTAATTTGGTGCCCACTATGTTAAAAATTATTTTCTAAAAATTTAAATGTCAAACATAATACAATTACTGGAATTGCAGGCCAAAAATCTGTTTTCAATTTGCTGAAGCTGTTTAGCTCTCCACAGGACTCATTTGCCATTATTAGCAGACACACAAATTCAATAAATTTATCTATAAACTCATAGGGAGTCCATGCATACTGAATGCTATCATTAAAGAAATACATATATTTTGGCCTTCCCCATTCTATAAATGTTTGCTCTGAACTAAGGATTACCAGATTCAAATAGATTTTACTCCAAAGCATGCATAGGACACCAGTGAAAGTTCTCTTTAGATTAATGATGTAAGAATGCAGCAGTTTCTGGCATAATGCTGACAACAAATAACGCATTCCTCATTAGTTGTACTATATGCAAACTGAAATCACATAAACCATTACCAAGAAAAACACTGTTGATCTTCTATACCAATAAGGAAAATTAACATCTTGCATATGCAATTCCTAATTAAAATTAATACAACTACAGACCATTATCTTCCCCAGCATTTGGAAGCAGTGTTACCAGAAGCCATTACACACATACAAAGAATAAGATACTTATACTAACACCCGCAAGGTCTATATAACATGTCCTTAAAAATAAAGATGCATTACCATTTTTATACAGGCCATTTTTAAAGACAAGATACAGACATCTTATGTTGATTCAAACAAGGCAGACTTTTATGTCCCAATATTGCTTTGAATTGCATAGATATAAGCCCCACCAATCTGCAAAGTTGCAATGTGTCCCCCTACTATAGAAACATGGAAGGGAGTTCTGCACAAACATTAGAACTCTTATTTCATCAGGAATCACTGGACTGGTGTATGTGCGTCTATATATCTGAAACAGCTTTCAGAATCGCAGGTTAGCAAACAGAATGCAAGGTCCTTCTTTGGATTCTTGTTACCCCAGAGATATATTTGGCCTATTGCTATACTCTGGCCCCCTACCGTCAAGTCTGTTTTTCCAGACAACAAACCCTTCAGATTTTAAACATAGGATTAAAGGATAAAAATAACAGGCTACAGAAACACATTTTCTTATATTCTGCTTCAAGACAGAACACGTGGGACGTGTAATATAATAGTGCTGAATATCCCCACACCCAAAGACTTTTTGTTAATGGCCGCAGCCTTGGGGTAGGAGCTGTGTAACTTTATTCAGATCCATGGGGGTGGGAGGTTCAGCACACATCCTCTCAGTGCCAATCCCTAGGATGCTTCCTATAAACTGCAAGGGGGTATCAATTAACATGTTGGTACTCTGAAAGCCTTCCTGAAAATCAGTGTTCCTTTTTATCTTAGACTCTTTTTCTCCTATTTTCTAAAGACTCAGCAGTCATGAACATTCTATGCCTTTTGAAAGCTCACGTTCTTGCCAAGCAATTTAGAATTTGTAAAAATCTTTCTTTAACTTACAAAAATTTATGTATTTCTGTATTTCGGATGGTCCTGTTTTGCCTCAAAATAGCCAAGCACTCAAATAATTGTATCTGCTCTGAAAAGAAATAATACCTAGATATGCACTGATACAACAGTACAAATTTGACCTTGATTATGAATAAACTGCACATGCTGTTTTACAGACAACATATATTTGTAAACTTGTTCATGCAAAAGTAGTATGCACAACAGGAAACGATTTATGCCCACACCTTTAAAAAGGACATTTACTTGTGTCTGTATTTTTAAATGGTGCCCAAGTCTTCTGCACAGTTAAGCACTGTATTACAAAGTTTTCTTTTGATTTGCCAGCCAAAATCAATTTATGTAGCTGAAACAAAAGATGACAGTTATACAAAGCAGTTTTTTTAATATCATGAAAAAAATGAAAAGAAAAATCAGGGTCACAAATTTTAAAACTTTTAATCCTAAACATTACAGGGCAAATGGATGTTGGAACCTATTTCCATACACCATGCATTTTAATGCCTTTTATTTCTAGTTAATGTGTATCCAAATCCACTAAAACATGAGTGGCTTACAACTTTTGAGTTATGGAAATTCATATTCTGGAATAAATGCTACAAAAGCAACAATGGAAAAAAGCCAAATTGTCTCCATAAAAGTAAACTGGAACATTGTGAAGATTAGATGCTTTTTTTTAACTTGTCAATTCAGTGCATCATACGGTTCAAATTAATGGTCCCTGTTTTAAGCAAATATCTAACTAGTGTCCATGGATTCCAAATTAGTAGATGATGAATCTTTTTGGATACTTTCAAAGATGGCAGCAAGCTCAGGATTAGAGCTTATTTGTGATTGAAATTCACTCATCAAAGGACTCTTTTCTGCTTCTGGAATGGTTAACAATGCTGCCACCGCTCTCATAGCAGAACGCTTCAGTTCATCTTGCTTTTCAAATTCCTGCTTCACAGAATTTGCTTTTACCTGTTTTATTAAAAAAAAAGAAAAAAGAGGTGAAATTCAGTAAGCTTAAGATACAAATTCAACCATGAAATCACATTAGTGAGCTATTCCAACTAATGCATATGGCCTAGACAGTATACAAACCTATATACATGATAAATAGCAGAACACTAATCCTCAGAACACCATCTAAAAATTGATTTAAAAGTTAAAATTTTATTTGGTGCCAAGTAACTCAAAGAGAAATTCTGCCTAGGAAAGAAGAGGCATTCTCGTGTGCAGATCTTTTCTCGTATACTGAGGATGCACCAGAGTACCATTTAACAGATACAAAAGCATGTCATTAGAAGCAAGATTTTATTTTATCGGTAGACACCTTTTGGTATTGCTCCAATCTACTAAGGAAAGTTTATGAAGATAACAATTGGATAACACATTTTTATCTAAAACATTAGATGCAGTATGTGAATTTAAAGAAATTCACATATTACCTTAGTTGTACATGTAGCACGCAAAGGTTCAACCAATCTATCCAGCCTCTGCAATACTGCACTTGGACATAGGGTAGACAGTCTTACCAGCATTAAAAATGTTAGCATCTGGTTAGGGAGAAAGAAAATGTGAACAAATAAGCCATGCAAGACAACACTGCAGTACAGATTTCTCCAGTCACTCCATGCCCATCTACTTACTGGTTTTCTTACTCAAACTTCTCTCAGTATTCTTCCTCAAACCTCAATGAGCATTCTAAGTCATTGCTGACTTATTTTGAGTGCCATTTTACGGTATTTGGGGTGATGGACACAGTTGTGGCTAATATTAGCCACATTAAGTCCTTCCACTTCTTCACTGATATTACTTGGCAGATCTCTCCTCCTTAAATGTGCTGAGGATACTTTTTAAAAATTTCATCTGTATGAACCAGGAAATAACCAACTCAGACAACCAGAAGGTCTGTTCTACATCCTTTTACATCTATGTGTCTCCTCCTCCTTTTCTAACCATTCCACTCCATCTTCTCACTAGTTTTTCCAATGAGGCACTGTTTCTTGACACAGTCAGTCAACATTGATTCCTTTATGGGGCTGTTTGCCACATCCCCCAAATTTTTTAAAGTACTTTTTGAGTATTTGCACAGCTCATGGTTAGCGTGAGTCTGCTGATACTGCTCCCCCAGGCATCATTTGGTGTGGTTTTGACTACATGTACCTGTAAAGACTTGAACTGGCATTAGAGGAAATGATAATTAAAGACATTTAACATTAAATCTAACCAAATTCAACTTTAGCTTTAAAAATAAAGAAGGTCTGGAGAAATACTCCTTTCTAGGAGATTTTGCCTTCTTACTGAAGGCACTTTTTGGTGCTTCCTTCCCAAGAAATCTGTTACTAATGGAATCAATTGCTGGAAATGTGTTTATTAATGAAAACTGCACTGAATCAGTTGAAAGCCAATGAATAATAACTATCCTTTACAAGCTATTTTTGATCCTTTAGCTGTCTACAACAAAACCAGAAAATCAGCAGTAACAGAAAATGACAAAATAATAATAATAATAATAACAAAAGCTGCAAGCACTATCAACTATTTATTGGAAAAACAAATGCTTTATCTTAGGGCAGTATAAAATTTGAAAAAAGCTTTTAATCTAAACATTTGTACAAAGTTATGTGGTCTTCCTTGTTTCAGCCAAAAGCCTTTTTTTAAAACAAAACATGGGATGACACATATTTTATCAGCAAATAAGCTGACACTACAAAATTCTTTAGTGTTATATAAAAACATGTAGTCGTTGTGCTAGAAACACCTACAATTGCATGTAGTAAAGATGTATATACATATATACATATCAAAACACAGACAAGATAAAGAGCTAACCTTAATATCATAATGATCCTTCAGGCCATCTTCAACATGGTTTAAGAACTCAAAGATGTCTAGTCTATCCAGACAACTATCCAGAAGAGTATACATGCACTCAAAAGCTGCCTTCCTTATATCAAGACCATCATCAACTGTATGCTTAAAAGGCCCCATTTCCACCTGCAAATCAAATCAAGAACACTCAGTAAGTTTAAATGCAGTTGCTAATTAATCCTTTCAATAAATTTGCAGAAGTGACTCAGTCCACAGCAAACATAGACCTGTCTAATTTAATATCTGACCATACAAAGATATAGAACACATATGTGAGCTGTTTTTTGCCTCAGGATGAAATTAACTATGTGTAAGTAAAAAACCTCTGATGTTGTGGACAAATAATTTCCTGACAGGATTTAAAAGCTCTGGCTGATGTACGAAATGAGGAAATGGCCACGGAAACTGACACAATCATTTTAAACTGTCTTCTGTGATCCAAAAAACAAGCTCCTTAGTTTTTCGAAGCACTTAAAGCAAATAAGTACTTGAGTAGACAATCTGACTAACTTGGGCTGAACCTGATTAAACATGAAGAAGCATTTCTCTCTGCCTCCTTTACATCACAGCGTTATCCACTGGGATAATCTGGAGCAGCTGAGTGACTTATATAATCTCCCCCACCATGATAATGGGGGATCCCAATATGCAGGTAACAGAGCTGAAGGAAGATAGTTCTCCCTCCAGGCAAACAAGGGGTTAATGGTTTCAGTTACATTTTATTGGAGGGTCAGCATCAAAGAGAACATCACAGGTCACAGAACGGAAACTGCTCAGTCAGGGGGAGAAAGGTGAGAATCTTCGAGATGCTTCAGTCAAAAAGTTTTAAAAGGCCTCAGGGGACCATGAGGCAGGGAGAGAGACAAAGAAACATCCACCAGAGGCAGACCTATCACCAGTTGCAGGTTGGGCCCGCTAGGCCTCACCTCTTGGCTTTGATTTCCGCACATCATCTCAGCATCTGATCAACAATGTGAGTAGCTAGGATGTTTTAGCTAGTCATGTTAGGTTTTTTGTTTCTTTTAAAAGCTCTGGCTCAAATGATGTAACTATTGTAACTTGTAACTGCAAGCAAGGCCTGGAGGAAGCAGCCTCCATGAACAAGATATCTTTTTATCATTGGATTGCCTGTTCTTAGAATAAAACTTTCCTTAAGAACTCTGTCTCACTCTTTGCTTCCACCTGCTTGTCAGCTACACATGTCGATAGAAGTCTTCTCTTCTAGAGAAGGTGGGTGGAAGAAAGGGATCTCTAAGCTTAGAGACTGTTGTCTCCCCAGTGGCATCCTACTCTGCCACAGGCAGAGGGATTTTTAATCCAGTAGGTGGTGGCAGCAAATTTTAATCAAAGAGACAAGGGGAGTTTCATCCCCTATTCAAGGGCAGAAGTCAGCACGGAGTGGGAGGAGGACCTGTGTTTCCATAACACCCTTTCCCCTTGGCAATGAGGAGGAACAATAAAGAGCCCACTGTGGCAAACTTGCAAAACACTTGGCTGATAAGAAAAATCACCTGCTCCTTCAAGCCGGATTCCATACTAAAAAAGATTCTACTCAAATGCTTAAATCCAACTCTCCATTCAGTACTGATGCCCAAGTATCAATTTTTTCTTGAGTTTGCAGATAAGCTGCTTGGAAGAGTGAGGCAAATCACATGCTACTTTGCTCCGCAACAATTTTGTCTTATAAGAATTGTTAGAGAGACGCAGGCTAACTGGAAGGTGAGAATCACCCTGGGGGTGCAGTGGCTAAATGCTAGTACTGTAGCCACAAGGTTGTGAGTTCAATCCTGCCGGGCTCCAGGTTGACTCAGCCTTCCATCCTTCCACAGGTCAGTAAAATGAGTACCCAGCTTGTTGGGGGCAAACACACTGTAAACCACTTAGAGAGCACTTAGCAGATAAGCGGTATAGAAATACACATGCTATTGCTATTAGCTGGATGGCCTGCCTCAATCATTCTCCGGGCAAAACTGCACACTTACCTTGTAATGCAAATGATTTACATACCTCTCTTATTAATTCTTTCCTGACTTTTGTTTCATTATAAAGATGTGGAAGCACAGTATCTAGAAGGTCCCTTATAAGTGAAGGCTTATTGTGTGCTGCTGAATTAAATGTTACCAGAGCTACTCGTCTCACATTAAGATCTGGATCTTCCAATGTTTTCAGAAAGTCACCTGCAATCATAAAAAGTTTATTAGCAGATGCTTTCACCCACTATTTGTCACAGATGAAAACTGAACATAAAGAACATATTAGTAAGATGTGGACAAACAAGACAGAACTGTAAGCAAAGCTTGTGCCCACCTTTCCCCTCTCTTGGCCAAATGAAGGCCTTTAGCAGCATTCATGTTCACTCAAATTTGGTTTATAATCTTATTTATAAAACAGATTATAATTTATTCCTCACTATCCTCATTTCCAGAATGTCAGCTTTAAACATGCTGGTTAATTTTAAGATGAGTTGTAGGGATAAACTATAAACTTGTCCAGAAAACATGGCAAGCAAAAATAAATTTATTCTATTTACTTAAATGTACTTTTTAAATCAAGATACATTAATCATAACACAGATGGTATATAGGATTACACTGGAAAGTTTGCAAAAATAAAAACATCTTCAAGATGCACCTAAAAATAAAAATAAAATTGTTAGAGCTCCACATAGTGAGTACCATAACATTAAGTGTCTTGGTCTGAACAACTTTGTAACAGTTGTTCAATGCCCAGAACAGACCTCAGGAACTTACAGCACACCAGGAGCAGATGACATCGATGACAACATGGATGTATATGGAACAAAGTGGTTTCAAGATATTTATAAACTAAAAATAACACCACAAACCTGTCCTGGTGGCAAACAGGCAACCAGTTCAATTCCTTCAGCAGAGATATTGTGTTCTGCTACTCCATAGCAGCTGCAGCTCCCAGACCACCCTCAAAGGCAGTTTCCACAGAAGATACTGCAGTAGGCCAACCCCACATGTCTGAAATGCCTGGATCACTTTAATGAAGGCAGCCCTCTAAAGCAGCACCTGTTATCCTTTTGGACCTCACGGACCACTAAACTCACAATTTTGTATCCCACAGACCACTAATGTGAATTTTTTAAAAAGAGGAACAAAACATCTATAAAATAATGATCACAAAGTTCCATTTTATTAATATGAAATGCACTTGTTCATCCCCCCTTGCTGTCGACCTCCTCACTGTGGGAGCAATCCCACCTGGCACGAGTGGGAGAGGACAGTGAGGAGGACTAGATTGCCCCCCTCGCTGTGCTTCTCCCCACTGCTGGAGCGATCCCACCTGGCGTAAGTGGCAGAGGACAGTGAGGAGGATCAGATCGCCCCCCCTTGCTGTCTTTCTCCCCGCTGCCAAAGTGATCATGCCCAGCAGCGGGAAGAAGGACAGCAGGGCAGGGGGCGATCTGGTCCTCCTTGCTGCAGGAACGATCCCGCCCAGAGCAGGTGGGAGAGTTTGCGGGGGCGATTTTGTCCCCCTTGCGGGCCACAGACCACCATTAGTGGTTCAAGGACCACTGGTTGGTGACCACTGCTCTAAAGAATGTTTATAACTGGTATATCAAAGCTTGTAAGGCACTTCATGCCACTGCGACCTGAAGCAATGAGGACAGATGTAAGAGTATGTCCAGGCTATGCATTTAATCCTCAAAAACAGTAAACCAAGAGCAGGTATCTACTTATCATCACAGATGTGGGAAACCCTCAAAAGGTCTCCACCTTCATTTAAACTGAAAGCAAACATTGCCAAAGACTTCTATCCGGCCACAAAGGAAGAGAATATGAGCCTTAAGCTCACTGCAATTTCTTCTTGTTTGTGCACATCTCAATAGAACATGGCTGAGTGTGCACATGAATGTGGCCATCTCTTTGCACTTGTTTTGACCCATTGTCTTTGTAGAGAGAGGATAAATTAGTGCATTATGAGGTAGACCAACACACTGCACAGAGAAATGAGTGACTAGGGAAGTATAATAAGAACTTCCTTAACTAACACTGTATGTAGTTTCAAGCCATTTCTGATGAACACAGAGAGCAATTACCATTCATATGTGTGTGTGTGTGCAAGCGCACGCACGTATAAATAATCTCTACAACAAATTTAATAGAAGATCTGCTCTACCATCAAAACCTTATCTATAATCCTATTATACATTCATTTCTATATACATTTGCTTCAACAAAACTGGAAGATCACATGTAGAATCCTTTTTATTTCATGTTTTCCCAAAGCTGCTTTATTACTCACTTATTAAGGAAGTGCCTCATTCAGTTCTGTTAGGTCACAGGCCTGGATACCACACCAGAATATATCATTCTCCCAACCACAAAACACAGAGATTCTTCCAAAACTGAGTACCATTTAAGAACTTCACAGGGAAAACTCATAAACTGCAGTGATTCTCCTGTTCTAGAACATACTTTAAGAGTAACAACAATAGCTAAAACTTCCGTAGCTCCTTGTAATCAACTCCATCCATTCTTCCATTCTACTGTCTTTCAAGTTTACCATTTGTTGTCTTGTACCAACACTGTGTACTGCTATAACTTACAGAAAAACTATATAGAAATGACACTACAGTCCTCTCTCCACATTTGCTAGCGTGACCTTCAGGAATCTGATTATTCGTGAAGTGCACACTTGCCTTCTCTTTCATTTGTTGCCTTTTGCCTGGGTGCGCATGCTTTCCTTCTCCACACCTGGGCAAAAGGCAAGTGAACAGGAGGGTGAGAATGGGGAGAGGCATACCTGAACCTTTTCTGCATGCAGGGCTTCCCCTTTCCACTCATTTGCCTTTTGCCCGGGCACATGGAAGGAAGACATGCACAATCTGATAAAGGCAGGAGAAGGGAGGGGAAAATCTGCAAGAGAAATTATTCACAGTTTTTTTTACTTTCACAAGGGTTCTGTGCTCCAAACCCTTGCCAAAGTGGAGGAGCTACTGTAATACATAGTTTTCCAGAACAAATGAAATCATTCCTGAATCCTTAAAAGAATGACAGTTGTTTTGCCTTTTCTAGAGTAAAGCTAGGAAAATCCCACATATTATTAGTCACCAATAAATGTATGTTCTTCCACTGAACTTTATATAAATGAAACCTACAAATGTGTTGCTAGGGTAGGGTGATCAGCTACCGGCAAGATGAGGCCTACACTGCTCCTCTATGAACTCACCATGGAGTGTACCAAATTCCTAGTACTACCAAAATTCAGTGGTGCCATGATGCAATCTGCAGCTTTGCTTTAAAACAAGGCATACAGAAACCACATGCTGTGTTTGACAACAAAATGAACCTTTTTTCCCCAATGCTGATTTCTGGTGGTGACACCTAAGAGCGGCAAAAACAGGCAGAGGCAGCATGTTGCCTACCCCTCTCTGAGTACCTGAAATATAATGAAATTACAGTATAGTCAGCCCTCCATATCCGTGGATTCTGTATCCACAGATTCAACCAACCATGGCTTGAAAATATTCCAAAAAATAAAATAAATTCCAAAAAGCAAACTTTGATTTTGCTATTTTATATAAAGGACACCATTTTACTACACCATGTACGTAATGGGACTTAAGCATCCACAATTTTGGTATCCACAGGGGTCTCGGAACCAAACCTTAGCAGATACCTAGAGCTCACTGTATAGAATTTGAAGGTAACAACACATTGCTTCAAGCGGCTGTAGTTTCACTCACCTATACAGTTCTTTAACAGGGGATCTATGGGCTGTGGATGATCAGAAATGGTGAACTTCACGGCAGTAACCACTGAACTTCGAGCATATGATGATCCTAATAGAAAAGAGTAAAAACAAGTAAATTAATGTTTTCAATTTTTTCAACACTATAAGATTGTAAAATTTACTTTTAACTAACAGTTTTGGAAATATTACTATTTTCTTCAACTTGTTTCTTCCTGGAGCATCTTCCTTCTATATTCTGAGGGATGACTCTCTATCAATCAGCTTAAAACAGCAGTTTGGCACTCTAGAGGACCGTAGGAGCTTTAGACCAGAGTCCAATCTTCAGTGTGGGGGCAAGATGACTGAGCAGGTGGTTGATCAAGTTCAGATAGTATTCTCCAAAAGTATTATCCAGACTAAAAGGAGGCATTTTCACTGGAATTAAATCTAGATCTGACTGTCTCATCAAATGGCTTCTGTCAGAAAACAGACAAGCTTAAGTCTTACAGGGTCTCCTGGACCTAGGAACAGCTTTCAGTAAATCAGCCATGATACTCTTCTGAAGAGGCTGATTGAATTCAGAGTTGGAGGCACTGTTTTACCATGGTTTTGATCCTATTAGGGTAGCTGATTCTAGGTCTTCTTGCACCCTAACTGAAACTGCTGAGAGAAGTCACCAGAAAAAAAGGTAAGGTATTATCAATACATGGATGATATTTACCTCTACCTCCCCAAAAGCAGACGAGGCAGTACTGTTTTGATCAACTGTTTGGTTTCCACAGAGTCCTGGGTAAAGGCCAATAAACAAACTTGGTCCACACAAGAAGTGTGATTAAGCCTGTGTACCCAGTCAAGTGGTGTGCAACCTGCTTTACATGGAGTTGCACTCTACTGGAAGCAGCAGACTTGTAATCTCGGAATGCTCACATCAGTTTCCATTCTACATTAAAATGGCTTTGCACTAGTCAACTAAAGGAGAATCTGCACACACATTTCTACTCATCTAAAGTGATCTTTGGAGAGTCTTCTTTAGATGCTGCCACACAATCATGTCAAAAGTGGATACCAGAGAAGCCGCTCATCTATGCAATGTCTTTCTAAGGGACAAACATCTGGCATGTTCATTAATAATATTTAAGACACCAGACGAAGATCATCTTCCTCTGAGAAGCGTTAAGTTCGTGATCTGTATCTTTGCTACCACTATTTAAACCTCTTAATTCCACTATTTTATTGTTTATAGTATTTTGAGTGACTTATTTTATTGCAAATACCCAGTTTTATTTCTTCGTTTTGTTTTTTCTATTTGTAATTTTTTAATGTGTCTTCAAGTTGCTTCTGACTTCTGGAAACTAAAGCAACCCCTATCATGGAGTTTTCTTGGCAAGATTTGTTCAGAAGGGGGTTAGCCTTTGCCTTCCTCTGGAGTTGAGAGGCAGGTAAAGGCGTTTTTGATATGAAACAGTCAGCCCTTTTTCTTTGGGGGCTGGCTGCTTGAAAGGAAAGGGCCTTTCACATGCTGTGTTGTTTATATTAACAGGCATGCTTTTAACTCCTCTTAATTTTATTGACAGTTTTATTATTTTTTTTAACTTTTGTACACTGTATTTTATTTAGCTGTATCTGTCTTAACTTTTGTAAGCTATATTGAGCCCCAGACTGGGGAAAAGTGGGGGGATAACAATGATGACAATAATAGTGATGTTTATATTTTAACGTAGTTATTCATTCTATTTGGAAAGATTATAGTGTTGAAAATATTCTGATCCATTTCTTAATTGCAAAACTGATGCTCAAAATCCACTTACTCCAGCCAGTAGCTATTAGAACTGAATAGGACCACTCTGAAAGACGGGAGCTATGGGTAGGAGGCAAGGTAGTACATGAAGATTTAAACCTCTACAAACCTGATGCCAAATATCCTTTGAGACGCGGAAGTAGAGTTTCTGGGTCTATTAATGTAAGCTTCCCCAAGCATTCAGCAACAACATTCCTGGTACCCTCTTCTGCACACTCACAGTGTTTCAGGAGCAAAGACCAAATGCTCTCCACATATGGTTTGAGACCTTGAACTGATGCAGAGCTAATTATCTCCTTCAAGGAATGGAGCAGAAGGTACTGCCTTTTAGGTTGACTGGTTATTTCTTGTAAGACAAATGGAAGATATTCAGGAAGATTGCCGACACTGATGCTGCCCAATGCATAAGAAGCTGCTGACTTCACTTCTTCACTAGGAGAGGAGAATGCTTCTAGTATCACAGATTTTAGTTCTATTTGTCCACTTAAGTCAATATGATGTCCAACTTCCCCAAGAGAAAGCAAAGCTAAAAGACGAATGGAATCTGTAGATCTTGAGTTCTTGACATCCTGAATAAATTGACCTACTACTGCTGGTCCCTCTTTGGGGCATGCTCGTGTAAGGGCAGCTACACATTTGGCAATGGAATAATAAGACTGCTTATGAGTAAGTGCTGTACTCTGAGAATACACTGGCCCCGTTAGCATGCGCAATAAATCCATATATCCCAAATTACTTGTTCCAGTTACAACCAGAGCTTGGAAAAATTCTAGCATGGCACTAAGAGCTCCACCCTGCAAAAGTGGTGATCTCACTAGCCCAATAAGTTCGTTCAATATGGACCCACTGATTTTTGAGAGAGAGGAAGGATAAACTTTAGCTAGTGTTGTCAAAAAACTGATCGCCATTTGTGAGACATGCATATCACTCTCACTAATAAGAGGTGGAAGCTCATCTAGGACAGCATCAATCATAGCAGCTGTCAAACTGTCACTATAGTTTTTGATTAAAATGTCTAAAGCAGCAAGTGTTCCAAGTTTCAAAGCTCGCTGGTTCTTTCTGAGAAATGAAGCAAGAATTGGAACACCCTCTCCTAGAACTGGCCTTAGATCTATCTTCAGAGGAGAACCAGCTATAAGAGTCAAAGCCTTCACAGTGGTTAACCGAGTGATCTCATTTTTCAGTCTCTCTAGGAAAATCTGAAGTGTACTAGGTAAGTCAGATCCAAGATTGTCACCAAGGCTGCAAATGATCTGACCCATACAGGAGATGGCCCTCTCTTTTACTTCTTGATCAATATCAGCAGCTTTCAGTCTCTTGATTGTACAAGTAAACAGATCTTTGATATAAGGAGTGGCATCAAAAGAAGATGGCTGATCCAGAGGGCGAATGACTTTCACAAGCTGCTGGGTAACCAAAAGTGCCTCTGATGTTATTTTATAAAATGGATCTCCAACACATGCGACAACAGGAGGCACCAGTGCCTGAACATGAGGATGAAAAACTTGGGGAGCGTGATTACAGAGGATCACATACAAACACGATAAAGCATCTATCTTCAGATTAGAAGAACTTGATTTGTCATTCAGTGAAAAAATTATGCCTGAAAAACAAATGCAGAATTAATACTTGTAATATTAGCACTTAAATGCGTTTGGGTCTTTTAATTAGCAAATTAGTTTGATTTAGATTAAGCACAGATTAATACTTTTCCAAACATACACAAAATTAGCAGAGACATAAGGAAGTTCAATTTGATGGTTAATCCATTTCACAAACTTTTTTATAGTAAATCTAAAATATGCTTTTCATACCTGGGACAAGTACTGGAATATGTTGTGTGAGCGCACCAGGTAGAACATTGACCAATTCAGTTAGCATGTTAAAACAACACTGACGAGTCTTCACACTTTTTTCCTTCATTTGCTTGTGTAAGGCTTTAACAATGTTGGGAACCTGTAATTATTACATACTTCTTACACAGTGTAGCAGTGATTTGCATATACAAATCTGCAAATTATGGAAGGTTGTTAAATATATGCAATGACTACAGGCGTAAGATCTCAGCTGGATCACACCAAAGATCTATTTTATTAGCATTTTCTTCCCATACTCTCATGATCAAAAGTAATCTTTCTGCATTCGGCAGTAAAAAGAGCCCAGAAAGAGACAGCAAAAAACTCTGAAAGTATTTAGGCCTGCACAAGACCAAAAGGTTTGTATTATCAGCACAACTAGAAGACATATTCATCAAGTATCTGATTTCAGGCACCACAGTATAGGTAGGAACAATAAATTCTGTGTATTGCTTTGAGAGTAAAAATCATTTTTTATATTCAATCAGTCAGATATGATCTTTAAGACTACAAAATACTGAAATTTTATCCACTTACCTGGCTCTGAAGCATTGTTAAAGGTGTCTCTCCCTGTTCCATTGCATCAGGATCACAAAGCCAGCTCTGCACAGGTCGAGTTTGTTTTAGAAGAGAGAGGTAGGCATGGAAAACATCTGCTTTTACATTCTCCTCACGTTCCTTGAATCTAGCAATTAAAGCAGGAGACACCGTCTTGTAGAACTCTGGTAGCATTTCATGCCGTGTACTGACAACAGCATCCAAGCATTTTGCAGCTGCACGTCGAACCTTCCAGCTCATGTCATCATCATCACTATATTCATCATCACTCCCTTGAAAAGAAGAGAAGGACATGTTATCATTGCAACTAAAGTCCAAAACCTACAGGTTGCCTACTTGTTATTGTTTGAAGCATTTAAACATATTTTATTGTATGCTGCGCTGAAATCCTTGAGTACAGGATATCTAACATTTCAGTGAAAAAAACTGATGGTCATTACTGGTACAGCAATCTAGATACTGTTGCAACTGCAACTTCTAGCACCCCTAGTCAGCATAAACAACGGTGAGGAATAGAAGAGATGCAGTTAAAAAACATCTGACATTTCCTTCCTCTGGTATTTAAAAAAAAAAGATAGAAAACAACCAGCAGTTCTATAACAAATGAGTATTTCAGAGATTCAGTCTAGCAAGCATAGCTTTCATGCAAATACAATTGAAATAAATAGATTTTACAAGAAAACACCACTGCTACATACACAAACACACCAACATTTAAATAGGAATCTCCTGCCTTTTGACACTCCATTATCTGAAGACTCACTCTTTTGACACTTCCAAATTAAGGACACCGTTCCATTAATTCACCATGGAGTCCGCTCTTTCATCAGTTTTTGCCTATGGAGGTTTGCTTGGGACCACTCGCACACTTGTGGGGGTCCCAAGTTTTGCTTACACAAAAAAGCAGATCCCCAGTCAGTTTAATGAAGCTTGCCTCTTAGCTTCTTTTTGCCTATGGAGAGAGAGAGAGTGTGTGTGTGTGTGTGTGTGTGTGTGTGTGTCTCATCGGCTTCTTCACCTCCATCTCTGTTCTGGCTGGGTAGAGGTGGGGAATATTGCCTCAGCTCTGCTTGCCTTATGTGTGTGTCTGTGCACACACATGTGCACATATGCCCCCCTCCATTCCCATCAACCTCTCCATCTTCATCCTTGTACTTGCCAGGCAGAGGGGAGAGGATTCTCACCCCAGCTGTGCTCACCCTGTGTGCACACATACACACTTTCCCCCAGTCTTATTAGTCTACCCGCCTCCATCCTTGGGCTGGCCAGGCAAAGGGGGAGAAAATATCACCCCAGCTCCATTCACCTTGTGTATGTGTGCACACACCTTTCCCCAATCCCATCAGCCTCTCTGTCTCCATCTCTATGCTTGCCAGCCTGGGGGCTGGGGATATCACCCTAGCTCTACTCACTCTGTGTGTGTATGTGTGCCTTTGGAAGTCCCATCAGCTTCTCCACCTTCATCCTTGTTCTGGCCAGGCAGAGATGGGGAAAATATCACCCCAGCTCCATTCACCCAGTCTGTGTGTGTCTGTGTCTGTGCGCGCGCACCTCTCCAGTCCTTTCTGCCTTCTGCCATCTTCTCTGCCTTCATCCCTGTGCTGGCTGGACGGGGGGGGGGGGGCGGGTATCATCCCAGCTCTGCTCACTGTGTGTATGTATGCATCTCTTCTCCAAGCAATTTGGTCCCTTCACTCTCCTCCACATAATCTCTGGACCTTTTCTGCTGTTTTCTCTGCCTTGCTCCAAGGAGAGGAAGGGGTCTCCTGCAGAGGGTACCGTTGGGAGCACTTGGGGTGGAGAGGAAAATACCACCTCCTGGGTTCAAGAGAACAGTTTCTCTGTGTGTGTATATGTGCTGTGTGTGAGATTCCCTGCTTTTCTGGAGAAGATCCAGCCTTTTTTTTTTACACCCCTGCTTATCTGACAAGTTAGGGACCAGAGCACATAATGGTGCTGCATTTCTGTAACTTTCTGGGATTTCACTTTCAATCCTTTCTCCTTTCTGAGAGTGCTCCAGTCCCTATCCTGTCAGATAAATGGGGAAGCCTGTAACTGCCACTTTGTACTTTACAAATTTTGATTTCTTCCTGCTGGTCTTAGTTAGAGGTAAATTAAGAAGCTGGACTAGAGAGAACCTCTTCCTAAGAAAAAAGGTCCAGCCACCATATTCTGGGAATCTATGAATTCAGAACACAGTTTCAAATCAATGTGCTATATTTAATAGCTTGAATAGGTCATTGCCAGCTAAACATACCTTGGTCATCATCATCTCCACCATCAGCATCCATAGCATTCTCGTCTTCATCCTCATCATCATAATTGTAATTGGGATCGTAGGTAAGGTACTTAAGACAAATGTTTATAATGGTAGTGACATGAGGATAAACTTCTTTAGGACATCTGCAGAATAAGATTAACACTAATAAGGGTACTACTGAAGATAAAGCATTAAAGAGTAGGGCTACTTGATTCAACAGTGTCTGTGAGCAAAACTGTTCTTACATGCAGTTAAGCCGTGATTATAACTGACATATTTCTTCTTACAAAAAGGAAAGCCCTTCTGCAAGAACTGCTCACCCGGAGCACAGGATAGGGGTGAAATTACAGTTATGAGAGGTTTCCAACACAATCCTCTACCCACTTCCTACAACAGGGGTGGGTAAAGTATGGTCTGCAGGCTGCATGTGGCCCCACAGGGACATTTTATGGTCCAAATGTCAAAATGTGAGGTTTTTCCCTCACTTTTTTTAAAAAAACATTGATCCCCTTCCACATACCCTCTAGGGCAGGGCTTTCCAAACAGTGTGTCGTGACACATTAGTGTGTTGCTTGTAGCGTATTGGGTGTGTCGCCTCCTTGGCCGAGAGAAGCCTGGCTCACTGCTGTCGCTCTTGCTGTGGCCCTTCCCCAGCAACAGCAATGGCAGCGGGCAAGGACCAGATGGGAGGGGGCTGACTTTCCCCCTGCCATCAGTCTCCCTGGGGCTTTTCTTGACAAGGGTGACAAGCAGCAGGCCAGGACTGGGAGTGGGGCTGCCCTTCTTCACCCTAGATATGCCTCTGGGTACCTCCAGTTTGTTAGTAAAGCTGAATTACTGTGTCGCAAAATGATGCATGTCAAAAAAGTGTGTCACTAACATGGAAAGTCTGGAAAGCTCCGCTCTAGGGGATTTCTAGGGGATAAAGGGCATTTCCACCACATTTTGGGCATCCCCAGGTCAATTTAGGCTCAGGGAAAGCCTTTTCTGAAATAAGAAGTGAATTCTGGTCACTTCCTGTTGTTAAACAAGGTTCCTCTTGGTCCTAAAATGGACCAAAAAGGCCCCAAGACATGGTAAAAATTCTCCCCATGTCCCCTAGACTAGAGGATGTCTGGGGGCACATGGGGGCAATTTCATTACAAGTTCAGGAACAGTGACAGGATGCAGACCTCCAAAGTCTCCTAGGGGAAGGGAATGTGTTCTCCTACCTTTTTACGGTTGCCTACCCTTATCTTACTAGGAGTTACATAAATTAGGAGACCACAAATCCATAAATCAATCCATCCGTCCATCCATTGGGCGTATTACGGGATGGTAAAATGGGCAGGGTGAATGGAGATGCTGAGAACTAAGGGGGGGAAGGCTCAGCAAGCCTGATCCATCCCTCAGGCTAACAGTTCCTCACTTCTTCTTTAAGGCAATCTCTTGTTTTTAAATAGGTAGTGCTCACAGCAGCAGTGAGGAAGTGGTTTGCATTTGTAACCCAAAAAGGGCCAAAATCAGGATAGCATAGGGAAAGATGTTCAGACAGCTACACCCACTCTACTTCAAAACAATAAGGTCCACAAAGGGGCAGGAGATGTGGCGAGACATGGTTTTGATAATGCAGATTTGATCATCCTCACATAATATTCTAAATTATGTAGGCAATGATGTGTGGCAGATGCAGGGCTCTTGTACAGCTCTGTCCAGCACAGCTTGCACAGATCACTTCAGCTCTATCCATGTACTCCATATAGTAGTAAATTAAAGAGGGGCTTTAGGGAAAGCAAAATTTTCAAATAACTACAGTGGGCCCTCATCTCATGCGACCTCCACACATGAGTGCAAGGTCGTGTGAAGCATCACGTGACAAAATAG